>NNCF01132735.1:89343-109398 GCA_002313205.1 Laupala kohalensis
GGGCTCCAATGACCTTTGATGTCGACATGAGCCGTAAAGCCCCACAAAAAAAAAGATTACTATTTATTTTCTATTTTCACTGCAATGACTGTGATGTTAGATATATAGGACAGACGAAAAGGAGATTAAATACAAGGTTAAAGGAACATGGGAGAAAATGTAAGAATATTGATGATGATAAATGTGGCATTGTAAGACATTGCAAATATAACAGACATGAAATGAACTTTAAAAATACGAAGATTTTAAGAAAATAAGAAAATTATTTTAAAAGATTTATTTTAGAAACTTGTTATATTAAAATAAATAAAAATGTAAATACCCAATTAGATTATAATATTTTTACAAAAGACTATGATAGTGTTTTATATATGGTAAAATAAGTGAAGTTCTGATTTGATGTATCATTTTGGTAATGATTGTGTATTGATAATTCATGTTACCCATACTGTATGTAACTTAATGTTAAAAAAATGTTATGACGGAGAGAGTTTCGTCTATCCGAACCTTCCGTGACATCAGATCCTAAGAAATGTTTTAAATAAAGTGACTATATTAATTTTAATAACATGATTTTAATTTATCTGCACCTCAGGTATGTAAAATGTTTTTAGTTTTCAGTACTTTACGTTAAATAATGAATTATATGACTACCATTTCTGTATGTTGTCGTTATGTATTGTAGCTGGCCCTGATGATGAGATCAATAAATCTCGAAACGTTGGTTTACTAATAAAGCAATGAGATAATGACTTGCTTATTATTTTAAACAGATTTAATAGTTATTAGTGAAAATAGAAAATAAATAGTAATTGACTGTATGTAATATTGACACATAACCTTGCTAATGTTTTAATATGGAATATTATCAAAACCTGATAAAAATTAGATTTCTGGCTTATAGTTTTTTTCCAACTATATTACATGTTTAATTTCTGTATTTTGCTGCATTGATTTCAAAAGAAAAATAGAAGACTGGATTTAAATTAATAAAATGTCAGTAATTAAAAATGGCACCCGAATTGGAGTCTTAGAACCTGCTAATGCATAAGTAAACGTGTTAAAATATCCAACAAAGGTTTGAGATGCATTACAAAAATTCGATTAAAACTGACACAATCTGAGTGCTCATATCTCTTAAGAATTCTTGTGTTCTGCCTAAAATCTTGAAGTGCTTTTAAAACACACTTTTCACAAATGCAAACTCAAACTCATTTTACGGTTTACGTTCTCTGGGCTGGGGATAAGCTTCGCTTCCAGGAAATAACTTCGACGTGAAAGTTGCTTCACAAGGAAACATTTATGACTTCATCTAATTTTTACGAAGAATATCCTTAACAAACGTTCATCTTCGGAACATTCAATAAGAAAAATATTTATCTCTCCGGAAAAACCGAAGTGAATTTAAGTAAATAAACACCTTTTGTTGTTGAACTTAAAATTCAACGATATTTGTGATTTATCAACACTTACTGACATTTGTGGTATTTAATGATGTAAAAATTATGTGTTTCCGCTCGAGAAAGGTTTTGTGTAACTTCTCGCCTTGTTTCATGCTCATTCTACCGACGAAACAGTGTCCATGGCATTGCACAACAATATCGCAAAACCTACCATTGCTTCTTCTTTATAAAAGAATTCATTGATTTCAATGAAAGTCAAAATGTGTTGTACTTCACATTAAATGTTTATTTTTAAACTTATGAAGTTCGTCAATTGATCTTGTGCTTTTCCTCCATAACTTTCCAAACAAACGATTCAAAAATATTTTCCTGCTCACTACTATTGTTTCTTATTATTGAGATAAGTATTCAACCTCGACACAATTGTGTAAATTAATTCCTGGCCCTGGTTTTACTGGTTTTACTATTTAAAAATAATATTTTCCGAATCATCAATACTTCGATAATACGTACTTATAAACTATTTTTTATTAATAACAACTTTACTGTTATTATAACACGTAGCGAACTGTTTTTATTCTTGTCGTAGAAGTAAAGGGCTGAAATGATAAATCCTTAGCCTCTGCCTCAGGGCCCTTGATCGGAATTGATGGGATGGTCCCTTGCTTGCTTCCGGAGTGTAAATTAGTTTATTGTCCTCCACGTGGTCATACGCAGTTTGTACTGTTTTTTGACAATAAATTTATTTATTTGTCACATATCCGGACTCATGGACATAAACTTGATACTTGTCACGTCTTTTATTCGGACGCTTTTGTGGTGAAATGACATCGGAGGAATTAGCTGTACGGTGCTCCTTTGGTCCCAAGAAATGGTTGAAAGTATATTTATTTCTGCTTCATCTCCCTCCGTTTTTAGAAACCTGTCTCTCTATCCTCCCAGGGAGGTTTACAACCCTCTTGGGACGGGGTGTCTAAGATCCGGTCTCCCACATTCCCGCCGCTGAAGGAACTTGGGTCTCTTTTCCAATTATCGAACTATAGATTATTCTGAGTATAGTGTTTAAAAAATCATAAGAGTTGAAAATAACACTAAATTCACGATTTATTGTTACAATAAACACGCATAGTATTTATAACAATATTTAGTTACAATAAACACAGGTATTCTCATCAAGCACTTGCATAGGAGAGGCTCCAGCTTTTGCATCATGAAGTAATCCGTAGAGCGGTGAAGACCACGCAGTATCCAGAACTGCAATTCCACATTATCTTACGTGTTAGTGTTCTCTCGGATCTCTTTGGATCTCTTGGATTATTCGTTGTTGCTTTTTTCTCTTCGTAGTAGGAGGAAGCGCATCCCATTAACGAAGTAGACTCTGCGAGTTCCTCTTCCTTCCAGAGATAAAATTATATCAAGACATTGCTCTATTTTAAGACGATTTATCATGACTTCTCGATACAAACAAATAAAATCGCTGAAGCGTATGGAAAGTAAAACAAATCGATTCCAAGTAATAATTCATTTTATAATATATCGTACTATTCATACCTGTTATGATGTCCTTTTAACTAAATGTTAATGCCAAACATGAAACCGGGTGAAATTTGCATGTAACCAAAAGAATTTGGGGAAAGTAGAATCTGCCACATTACTTACATAAATAAGATAACCTTGCTACTTAAAAGTAAACATTTATACTTTCATGAAGAATATATCCTAGATTCTAGGTAGCTGGGGTCGACCTAGTCTTGCATATTTTCATTTAAGGCAGAATATGCGACCCAGCGTTTCTGTAATGCTCTGAAAAAATCATGGACGAATAAACCTATCAATTTGTCGAAGAAAATTTGTACATTGAAGAAATAATGTCTTGAAGTTGTACAGGTGCTAATGAATGAAGCCTCTCAAAGAATGGAGGCTTCTCTCTCCCCATCCTGGCCCGGGTTTTTCTCCGTTTTTCCTTCGGGTAAAGGCGGATTTCTTATACAGGTTCTCTAGGCTTTGTCTAAGGGCGTGTTTATTGTGACAATAAATCGAAAATTTAGTGGGTTTTTTTCAATTCTTATAATTTTTAAACACTATACTCAGAATAATCTATAGTTCGATAATAACTTGTACATGTAAATTTACAAACATATTTGCGTTAAATTACAAACATATTGACATTATATATGTATGATAACTCGCAGCTAACTTTTTATCTTATCTAGGAATTTTTGCTTAATTTGTTTGAATCCGCCTCTGCTTTAGGACCCTTGATCGGAATTGATGGAATACGTCCCTTGCTTGCTTCCGGAGAATGAATTAGTTTATTGTCCTTCACGTGGTCATACGCAGTTTGTACTGTTTTTTGACAATAAATTTATTATTATTATTTTTATTTAAAGAAACGCTAGTACATAAAATATTAAATAAATAATTGAGTTCTTGTAGGAAGGGAAATTTCGGAAAGAACCTTTTTCCTTTCCGGGTGTTATTCAATAAAAATGGGCTAAAGAAGAAGACTCCTGTCAAATTAGAAATGATTCTTCGAATACAGTGTTCCAATTTAAACGATATAATTATTCATTCACAGTTTACCGTTATCATTGTAATAGCTTTACCTTCTAATCCTGTTCTTCTTTCGTGAAAGTATTAAAGTTAATCTTACGAATTGACAAATATCGAATTTTAATTCTCAATCTTTTGTGCTTGTATTTCATTTTTCGATTTCAAATCACCGACGTCTACCTGCAATCCAGGTATTTTGCATCGTCACGTGTACACCAATGAAGAGCTCTTCTCTAAAAAATATTTTTGTTAATTCCGCATTCAAATAAAATATGTTCTATAATTTCTGCGTCACCACACACACAAAACGGGATTTCCACTAATTTTAAGACATTTATTTAACTTCACCTGTCAGTATGTTCGGGCCAAATCTAGCAAATGAATTTTAAACCAGTTTTTCCCAACCGATGTAGCTGAAATTTGGCACACAAATATAAACCAGCCGACACTGCAATATTAGGTTGTCTAACTCAAATAAAAACTTATTTTTTAAAGTTCTTTTAATTACGATTTTATTCCGAGATAACTCACACTCGATTGTTTCCGGGAAGCGTCCCTTGAAATGCTATACGTCTCTTCATACAAATAAGTATAACGAAATGCATAACCTAAATCTTTTCGTTACAACTTCTTATCTTATCATCAAGAATAATGAAGGAAATTTTTATTTTATCATTACGATCGCTTCTCAAAACAATGTTAATGCTATCGGAAGGTGTATCACACGTTCGCTATTAAATTAATGTTTGTGTTTAAAAATTTTGCAGTTTTGTGAAGATACGATTAGTAACAATTCATATACCTATATTAAATCATTTTCAGTGACAAAGACAGTAAGTACGTTTATTTTGTATGTCATTATGTCATGAATGGAGGATATAGCATTTGCCGTTGCATTGCCCTTTGATAAAAAAAACGAAACTTATTATATTCGTTTTAGTATATGGAGTAATTAAAAATACTTGATTTTAAAAATATTGTTTTATTAATTTGTCTCTTTCAAAGGTACGTATCTGCGGGACCCGGGAACACATGGAGAAGTAATGTAGATTGTCTGAGGGGAGTTACCACAAGTAGAAGGCGATGTTTTTAAAAATACCCTTTTTGTTAGTGATAATGCTTCATCACTGAACAATTATTTGGATCAGCGGCCGACGAGTGAATTATTAAATTGTGCAACAAAATTAATTCAATATTAATGATGTGTGAAACCGTTCATCTACAGTTTATAATCGATATGATGTGGATATTTTATTTTTTATTAATAATTAATAAACTGAGATTTAAAATATTTATCTCTTCTACCATTTTTATACTTTTCATTAAATCATACGATATTTCTGGTGCATTATAATGTTTTTTGCCATACTTTTAACGTCATTTCTTCCTATATTGTGGACTTTATCAGGTTGTTACAAGGAACACTAGTTATCTCTTTCTATGAGGACAAAACGTAGTTGGCAGTGTAATAACAATACAATATATCTGTCAGGTCGTATTATTTAAAGTGACGATGGTATTGTTAATTAAAAATATTACATTGGAAATAGTAGGTGGGTCCAGTCCTCATTTTTCTGTTTTCAAGAAAAATATCATCAAGAGTTTTAGTGGGTCGAAGTATCATTTCTGTCTGAAGTTTAAACAAAAAATTATTAAATAACAAAAAAGCAGAACCTTGCGAAGTCAATTTTCACCTGTTGGTGAAGCACAAGGACTATCGCCATGGCAACGACTTCGTGCAAAGATTTTATTTCGCGTTAATATATTTCATAGCATAATCATGATTGCGAGTCGTAATCAACTTATTATATTATTTTCTCTCAAAGAGGGTAGTGCACACGCCATATTTGAGCCCCATCCCTCGCAAAACATCTTAAACCAAACCACAATAATGAACTTAAATCAGCTCACACACTTGGTGGATTATATGGACGTAAATTGTTTCTATTTGATAACAATATGAGTGACTTTTACACTCAAATATTGTATTTTACTGTCAACATAGTATCAATCGTGTCTACCGTTTAAAAGAGACATTTTACTATTAATAGGCAAAGATTTCAAATCATAATGTTTACTCACATGTCGTTCATTTTTTCGTGATAACGTGTAAAAAATACTTTTAGTACAAAAAACGATGTGCAACGACTTCTAATTCGCTCGTTTATTCAACACAGTCTGAGGAAACTGTAGGCTCTCTTTTGAACGACGGTCGGTTTTGTCGACGGGAACCTCGGATTATTCTGTATGAACAAAGAAAATAAGTTGAAACTTGCCTTCGCTGCGATCCGCTGCGTCTGTCGTTGCTCCGTGTTGCAAAAGTCTCGTATGCAACGCCGCGTGTCTATGATGCACCGATGGAGGTTGTTGTTGTTGTTGGTGGTGGTGCTGTTGTTGGTGCGAATGTGAGAGATCCCCCAACTCGAGCAAACTGCTCACAGAGAACCGGCGCACGGCGGCGGCGGCAGCCGCGGCGGCCGCGGCCGCAGCGTCGGCCACCGGACCCAACGGACCAGTCGGAGGACCAGGCGGCGGACCGGGATGTCCTGCGGGGTGGTAGCCGTACCCCGCCATGGCAGGTGGCGGCGGGGTGGCGTTGGACGCGAAGAAGTGCGTGGTGACGAGGGACGGATTAAGCGCAGGGACGGACCAAACACTTTCGAGTGCGGGATTTCGCTTTGATACACTTCACACCACGATGGAACTGAGCAGCATCTTCTACTTAAATGGACGGACCAGCTTCTTATATAGAATGGGTTCTTCTACTGGCGAGACGATTGTGGTCGAGACATAACGACGTCTTTCTTAAAAACAAAAATGAACATTACTTCGAGAATTATATTTCAATTAACGTACATTATATATTCAGTTTAAATAAATAATACAAGATTTAAGACCTTTTATGGACGAATAGTTTAAATTTTTTGAGATAAAAACTCACAACGTAATGAGAAGCGCCTGACGACGACTTCTAACGATAGTCGAAACGTCCATAAAAGGTCTTAAGTCTTGTATTATTATTTTAAGAACGACGTACAAATTTTGTTAGTTGTGAATCATTGCTATTTAGCTACGCTTAAGCCAGTGTAATATAATATCACGTAATATCACAGTTTAACATGATACTTCACATATAAGACAACGCACCCTACATATCAACAAAATTTACAAATTTTAAGATTTAACACCTAAGGGTATGTAACACTTATTATCTGGAGGAGCACAGAAGATAACTTCGCGAGGCATCTTTCGTCTGTCACTGACCCAATCACGAAATGTAGGAAAGTAAGCTGTATGGTTGAAAATTATTTGACGTCTTTTATATTCTACTAAAATTTCCAAAAACACGCGTTTTTAATTAATTTAGTGAATACTGATGAGTGAGAAAAAAATTAATGAACATAAAATAGTCTACTGTGTATGTCATTCTGTCTACTGTGTATGTTGGACATGAAAATTGTCCAAAATAAGACAAGGATATACATGTCACAGGTAACAGAAACACCCTAAATATCTCAAGGAATGGAGATTTAAAAAGTCGGGTGAAAACGGTAGTAAATAACAACATGTAAACACGTTTTATAACCGGGAATCGTTTGATGAAAACTAGTAAGTGTTTCGATCGCCCTCGACTTTAAGATTTAGATCCGTGTCTCGTAGATTTCGTCGTTGTGTGCGGTACGATAAGTGCTTTGGCGCCTGCGGACCATCGCTTCAGAGAGATCTAAACGTCTCCTTCACAAAATAAGTGCCCGCGGCTCTTCCTTCCGTCAGGGCGGGCAGCTGTTAGTGAAAATTATAAATAGACCACGATATGGAGGACATACCAAAATCTCACGCTTGTTCAACTTCACAACAGGAATTGATGTAATCATGTCGAGAGAATTCAAGTGAAACAAGTCATTAATCAAATGGCACACGTCGGTGAGATTCCGAGATTCTAATGGAGAGAAAAACCTGAATCGATTTAACTCCTTAAGTCATTTACAAACTAAATAAACACAGTTACACTCAAAGGTCTAATTGACGTACCTCATGGATCTCATCGAATTAAGCAGAACTGCACTTTATCTGGAGGAACTTAACTTGTTAAACCTCGCTTAGCCCGGCACGAGCGTGTGTGTCACACATTGTCCAGCACTAATACAACACTAATCTAATAACTAGTCGCGTAATTTATCAACTTCTCTTCCTTCCCTCCTCCCTCGCTTCTGAGTCACCCCCTACCCCCTCCAACCCCGAGAGAGCGATGTACACAAACGCACTGTTGTGGCTGCTTCTGGGTAAATAAGTTAAGAACTAGTCGGCTTCCTCGCCGACGACTCGGTGTGTGTGTGTGTGTGTGAGGCCTATGGGCGCTCGAGTGGAAGGGGGAGGGGGAAGGGCCCCGCCTCGGTTGCGTGGTGGGGTGGGGGAAACGAGCGGCTGGGGCCCAGGAATCACATGTGTGCCAAGAAGAAGAAAGTCTTCGTTCCGTGAGACTGTCGTTGAAACATCGCATCTACGAAAGGGGTGGAGGGAAAAAGTCGTAAGCAAAATTCAAAATCGTCATAGACAGAAATGGACATTCTGAGACTGTAAATTCTGTTTTAAAATCTAATTGTCGGCGGGAATCCCAAAAATTAAAATTCACATTTATTTCGCGGATATATTAATACACAACTTGGATTTAGGGACAATTCCCCCCAAATAAGTGGAAAAAACATGGTGTTCGTAACAAAGACCCAATATTCGCATTTTGGATAATAAAAATTTGTTCTCACCGAAGGTAAATTTCCTTAAAATTGCATCTTTTGCATCAAAATTTCCAAATATGACATACCACTAGATCAACTGCTTAAGAAATCCACCCTTCACCTCCCCCCCTTAAAAAATATATTGAATCTTCCGCTTAGAGATACCTCCACTCGGGAGATACTAAACAAAATTCGAATTTAGGGGACGTTTGCGAAGTATGAACCATGAATAACATCACCTGGGAAGCAATTTAAAACTGACAACAATGCGAATTTAATTGTTACTTTAAGACAAAGGATAAAAGAAAAAGTTCATTGTTAATATAAGAGAGAACGATTCTTCTGAAGTGCCGAAAATAATCATGAAATCTCGTGTGTGGTCGAGAATGACGGAATATTTTCAAAAAAAAAGGGATATAGAATTGGTAGAATCCTTCGCTGCCGGAGAGGATGGAAGAGGTCGTCGCGTCGGTGGGCGAGGGGAAGGGGATAGAGGATTGAGGAGTGTGTGTGTGTGTGTTAGACTCCGCCTCTTGGTCTCATAGCATGAAGAGCAGCCAAGAAGCCACGCCTGCGCGCTGCCAGTTGCCAGAGTCACAAACGTCGTGACATCTTGACGTGTCGGCACCGGTGTCGACCCCTGTGGATCGCCGCTCGGGATGTTGCTGTCAAATCTCTATTTCCTCTAATTTGCTTCATGTGTTTCAGAAGCAAAATAAGCCTTTCGATTGAAACGTTAGCCATAACCTATGTCTGATTTGGATACTAATATTTTTGATGTGTTGGCATAATGTTTGTTATCTATCGAAAAAATTCTTTAGTTTTTATTTATTCTTTAGAAAATAATGAAAAGTTTATATATTACCGAAATCTTGAAATTTAAGCGACTATAATCTCTTCTGTAAATTATAAAGTTTACAAAAAATGATAATGAGAAATAAAACATATCAGACGCCTTCGTCAGACGCGTAAATAAATATAGGGAAATCTTTTTAAAAAATGCGACAATAGCGTCTTTTAGTAATTAAAACATTAACTGAAAATAAAAAATAGACAGGAAATCACATAGAAGTTACATATTAGACGAAACAGTTCTGACCATCACCTTTGTCAGTCACGTAGATAACACAACCCCGCGAAGAATAAAGAAATTCTCTGCACCAGACAGACAAGGGTATTTTTTTATGGTGAGAACGATGCTGATGTGCCCGGAAAGATCCCTCGAGTCAATTTTTACCCATCGCCGAATTACCGCAGCGGGTTTTAATGTAAAAATGGCAATTTTACATGTAACGCGTCCTAGAGGGTAAAGTGACAAAGAACAAAAAATAATAATAATTTTCGAAGCAAAGAACCCAAAAGAATATTCAGATCCTACAGGAGTGAGAAAGCAAAATCTGTTGGAAACTAAATTCACGCTACCCCGCGTTTATTGACTCAATATCTTTGAATAAGCGAAATTTATGTTAAATTTATCAAAAAATGAGCGTTCAGCCTCTTCCGCCTCTATAAGATACTTTGTTTGGCGAATTATGTTCTATGTTACAGGATGATCCGAGTTGTTACACTTTGTGCGGAGTATCCATCGAACATTAAACTTCAACATTTGGGAACCTCAGATAATTTTATTTAAAATTTTAATTAATCCTAGTACAAATAATGTTTTTTTAGCTGTCCTTCGTGTCTTTGCAACCAGAGAACCACCACATTACTTGTAAAATTGCCATTTTTTTTTCTTTAAAACCTATTGAGGTAATTCGGCGATAACTAAAAATTCACACGATGAGTCTTTCTGGGGACATCGGCATCGTTCTCAGAATCAAAAATACGTTGAATCCTTATACCCGGGTCTCTGGTACAGAGAATTTCTTTTGTGGGGCTATGTAATCTATAAATATATTTCTTCCTGACTCTTTTTTCTTAAATTCTTTTCTCTCTAAGAATAAAGAATATTTTGTGTCAGATGAATCTGCGATACGTCGATGAAATGATGCATCCCACGAAACTGAACAACGGAGATTGACTAATTTAGATAAGCATGATAAATTAAAAGTCGTTTTCATGTTGCTCATTTCTTTATTGGTATTAGAAAGCTTTTTCGGCTGCATAGCAACCATCATCAGTAACATACACTGAAAAAGCTTTCTAATACCAATAAAGAAATGAGCAACATGAAAACGACTTTTAATTTATCATGCTTTGATAATGTTGCTAAAGCTCCACAATTACCAAGTAATTTAGATAAGTTAACAAAATAAATAAATGATTATTTTATACATACGAACATACGAATTAGATGATGCTTGCTTCAGAATAAAGAGAATAAGAGAATCAGAATAAATAATAAAGAGAATAAGAGAATCACAGATTCATGTCAAATGTGGTTCAATGTGAAGGACAAGATTTCATTTAAAAAGAACTGTCTCATTAAGTGCAAATGCCAAACTAACCTGAACACATTTATTCAAACATCGATAAATCTAACATCCCATAAATTCATGATTTCCTATCTCTATTTCATTTTCTAAATATTCTTTTAGTGTTTTTAATTCCTTTCGTCTGAGAGAGACATCGAAATCTTAACTCATTCAATTGAATCTTCTTCTCGCCTCCATCACGAGTCACGTGCCGCTTGGAGTTAATTCGAACATTTCGTAAACACACATTAGTTCGCTTACGAATGAAAGAAACCACCTCACCCTCATCAGTTAAATTGTTAAATACGCTGAAACTGACTCGAAGTTTACTTGATGAATCGCAAATGTGTGTCGAATGGCCAGGAGTTGAGAGGGGCTGATAAAAGCGTAACAGAAAAACCACTCCGACTCCCCTGCCACACCAAATTATATCCAGTATATGAATTACTTAAAAGCTTTACGCGGAGATGATGAAAAGAATTAGGGGAAGTGTGTTTTGAAACGCGAATTACTTGGAGCAATTTGTCCGCGTTGTCTCCAATTATATGCGCTTACTAACGCATTCTGCGGGCTAATTGCTTCGGGCAAGGGCGTCGGCCGTCGGGTCATCCGTCTTATGAGGGCGCTTCGTCTGCTTCGATCGGATCGGACACGACGCTCTCAAGGAAGAAGAAACTTGAGGTGGGTCATGGTAAAAAGTAACAGCCGCATAATACAAGAGTCTTCGACACATTATCATCTCATGTGGTCCTTCACAGATTGCTTGACCATTTTAAATAAATAATTTTATGCGTATATTTCTACACGTGGAGAAGGAATGTTATAAATTTCGTTTTCAGGTGAAAACGGCGACGAACCCCGGATGCGAACCCGGGACTCCTGCTTTGATCGCAGGGGTGCTAACCACTACACCACCGGTTCGCCTTCCACCACTGTACACCATTTCCACTCAGACCTAAACCCCGGAAGACCTGAGACACATTCCCATACAGAAGATAGGTAAACCAGGCGGCACACAATGCTATGTGCACTTAATTACCTGTACGTACACTTAAATACATAATTTTATGTACAATTATTAAATAAAATGACCTTGGGTCATTATCAGGCAAGCGAACCATTGCTTGTCTGATCACCTTGCCACAGTGGGTCTTCTTAATAGTTTATAAATCAGTCTGTGTAATAACGTAGTTTTATATAATAATTATAATTCCACAAACGTAATTAAAATATGTATTTATTTAAAGTAATTTACCTCAAGTGTCATAAGATCAAGTTTTATTATTTTTATACTAGAGTAGTGCTATTTAAGTCTATAATTATTATCTTATTAAGCTATAAAATTTTACAACCTTTTACAGACAACTTAGTGTATACAGTATTACAAATAACTTCACTACGTTACTGTCAGGATTTTGAACTTCATTAGTTGTTTTCTCAAATAAAGATGTATCCTAGAAATATGTCATAAATGATATTGTTAAATTTCTTTAACAAACGTTACTAAGCTGTATCCTCATGTTATTCAGGATACCACTTTCCAAATTAACCTTTCCTAAACTCTGGGCTCACCGATATGTTGTCCTTAATAGACGTAAAGGAAAAAATCTATTATCTCAAGATTTATTATTTCTGGATATTCGATGATCAACTTCCTCGATTTATCATAATTGTTCCTTATGAAACAAGTTACGCTTAAACAATTTAAGCTTTGTCAGGGTAAATCAGCCTTTTTTGCAGGGGCACGTTTTTGGAGAATGGGTATGATATCGGAACTGAATTTTTATGTTAATAAATGTCCCTATCTGTTTCAAATTCTGTGAGAATACTCACATGTGTTCCAAAAATTTTTTATAGCTTTTCACAAAAAAATGTAATTGTATATTTGTAAATTGGAGTTTGAATTTCAACTTTGAAGTATCGTCTAGAATAAATAACAGCTTTTTGAAAACAGATAAATGAGAAGACAAAGAAGGAAAACTTTTGAGGAAATGGGCCATAATCATAAACTCAACCATAGTTACACAGATACATTGATTGATCAATAATTACTCACTTTTACATCGCCGCGTTTCCGCAATTCATTTTTTGACTTCATCAGGGTTACAAAGAACATACGGAAACATTACTTTTAGTGTTCCAAGAACAACACTCACAAAAAACTAAAACATTACCTATCTTTACTAATAAATACAATAGTTAAAATACAATTACCTAAATAAAATAACATACCTGTACATATATCCATACCAATATACAAATGCGTTACACGAAAGCGCGTTTCTCTGTTTGTTTGTTAGTTAATGACGACTAAACCACAGAACTGATCGTGTTGAAATTTGGCAAAGAGATAGTTAAGATGGTTCCAGAATGAACATAGGATAACTTTTATTTTGTAAATGTATGATAAAGGTATGATAAAGGTATAAATAGTGTTTTATTATAAAATCGGGGGAAAAAAAGAGAGTTATATTTGCTTACGCTGCCNGTTTGCCTCAAAGAATTTTACAAAGAAGCCCGCGACATCATTTGCCTATCTACAAATGTCTCCCTACATTATCGAAAAAAATGTTATTAACAATAAGAGCGTTAAAACACTCCAAATAAAGAGAATAATTTAAGAAGGAAAAAATCAATTATCATCTAATTTAATAGTTTTGTTTTGTGCAAATTAACAAATATTAAAAAGTTTTTTAAATCGTATATGTTTTTATTATTAAAATATGGGGAACGTCGGTGTCGCCTTTAATCAAACGATACATTCGTGTAAATACAGTGGTGAAGCTCAACCATAGTTCTCGTAGCAATTACAAAATACTCTTTTATTTCATGATGTTTGCGGCAGGAAACATGCAGATGGGGGCTCTATATATTTCTGGCTGTTTGTTGTTCCCGTCGTGCACCCATCTCCTACTAATTGAATTATGGAAAAGCTGATATTGCTGCAGCTCCTCACAAGCCTTTCACATTCGTCTGCCAACGACCGATTCTTTAACGCCTCTGCTTTAAGTAGTTTTTGTTCTTTTCTTTTAGGATTTTCCCCACTCCTCTTCCAATTACTCCCTTTGTGTTTCTTTACAACAGCTGTTTTTGTATTGCTTATTTTTTGGATGAAATAATTTGATCTCTTTTGGGCTAATTTACTTATTAACACAACGTTTTATCATGAAGTTGAGACACGATTGAAATGAAAAAATTCAAAATAGATGTGTCAAATTTGAGACGAATGAATAAGTTATAACAATAGCTGAGTCTAATAATGGTAGAAAAAATATATTTAAAAAATGTTTTGTAATATTCCGTTAATTTATAAAATATTTCTTAAGATATTCATGTTTCGAATCCATCTATATAGAAATGGTTGTTTGTGTGCATGTCCTTTATGCCTTCCTATACCATTAATCCGATTCTAATGAAACTTAGACAAAAGTTGTTGTGCTCACGCCCGCTAGGGTTTCTGACAAATATCACCCCCCCCCCAGCACACACAAAAATCTATTTGTGTTCGATGCGTAGAAACGCGCGCAGTGTACAGCTAGTACGTTATAATTAATGGATAATTAATGTTGAACTTTTCGTATTTTATTTTCGCATAAATTGTTTCATCACTGTATTTTTTTTCGTATTTTTTCTCTCTTACATCCGCCTCCTTATTTCCTTCCTGTTCTGATTTCCCCTTCTGCGAGTCTCGACACTAAAAGTATGAATCTGCTGAGGCGAATTTGCGACCTCATTAAAGTTATCTCACACGCTCCGCCGTCCGCTACCCTCCATAATTCTGTCAACTTGTTCTGCCTCGCAGCAAACACCTTTACGTAGCGGTGACTTCCGACGTGATCTTTCGCAGACGGTCGGCGTCAGGTGGATGGAGGCGGGAGCTGTACCTTCTAATTTAACCAATGGGTAGAGGCGAGAATTTTGCCACGTCATGGCCGCTTGGTATTGCAAGCGAAGCATGGAAATACGAAATGCGTAACACATTTTGTTAGGGATAACACACGTAACATTAATTTAGAGTGGGACACACTTTCCAATCGAAGGAACGTAGCGCGTCTTTGTGCCCTCTTTAAAGCCTACATGGGAGAGTCTGCGTGGAAATCAGTGAACGCTAGGCTCCACAAACCGAACTACATGACTCGCCGCGACCACAAGCGTAAAATGAAATGTACAAAACAGAAAACGGATATTGGTAAATACTTCTTTGTGACTAGAAACCATTTTAGACTGGAATAGCTTAACCGTTGAATTTGTTAATGCAGAAATTCAAGGACGCTTCCTATTTCTTCCTCAAATTCGTCTGATGAAGTATTCCACACATCTGTTGTTCTCGAGAAAACCTCGTCGAGACAAAGAAATCGTGGTAATAAAATAAGTACAAGAAGGGGAGCAAAACTGAATTACTCACTCGTGCAAGAAAGGAAGAAGACACGTTTATGAAGTGCATTATATTGCTGTAGAAATCTCACATAGCATCTAATATATTGTTGATGTAAAGACACAACCACTAAGATCATCCCTGCAAAAACTCAAAATGAAAGACTGTGACATTAATATTTTTTTATATTAAGTTTAACTAAATCTTGAGAAAAATGTATCAGCATTATCACATTACTAGTTGAATATAATACTCGCACAGTTAAATGTAACGACCTTCTGTGGACTCTAACTCCATTTGTTTACACAATGATAAATTTTATTTCTTCGTATAACATTAATCTCCATTTATAAGCGGTGTTGTCCTAGGTAAGTGACTGGGTCTCTCAGTCACACACTCAGAAACTAATAGAGATAAGAAATTGCAACTTTGACAGAATGTTGCTCTTGTATTGTAATTCCACTAAGAAATGATATTTTAAAATTCCAATTTTAAAGAGATGATTAAGGATAAAATGAGTTTTATCGAATTAAAAAAGAATCAAGAAGAAATGAGCTCCCTTGACAGTTCTAGACCTGCTTGCCACGTAGGTATCCCTGGTTCGATTCATATAGTTGTGATGATTGGAAAGTTTACCCTCTTCGGTTTACCATCGCAGTTGTAATAGTCGGATACGGAAATAGGTAGATTCTATCTAGAGAAAACTTTGGACGAACTCTCGGTATTGCTACATTCGTTTGCTCATCAGCGATTGGATTAAAAGCATATGCGCTTCTCTGAATAGTCAATATGACTTTCAGGGAAGTTAGATAATAATTATCAGAATAAAAATTAGAAGAATGTAAACCTAAATAAGATTTAAAATTTTGAAATATCGCTGTGAAGGCATTGTAACCGAGAGTTTTCCCTTTTGTCTCCCATTTATTTATTTTTCTTTCAATCAAACATTACAATCACATTTGATCAATGAAATGTACAATCACAAATATTTTAAATACTGAAGTAAATTACATGAATTTACAATACAATTAAATAACGAGCAACACTATTAGTAAATAACACGAAATAACCTAAGAAACACAACAATGGGATGAAATAAAACAATGAGACGGAAAAAAAGTGAAGTAAAATAAAATATTAAGACAATATACAACACACAACTGACATCTTGTAATAAACACAAGTCGTTTGAGACAATAATTTTTTAAGTCAACCCAGAAACGTAATTATGGAAGAGAAAAAAAGAAAAAAAATGATATTTTTGGAGAAATGGAAATATCATGGGGGATAAGGTGGAGGGAGTTGAAGAACGTCTGTAGACATTTTGTGTGTGTACGTATTCTTCGTTGCGCGTATTGTTTATATCGTATAAATAAGTCAGGAGGGGCAGAGAATAATTTAGTAAGTCTATCATTAGCTGTAGAATGGATGAGATTCATAACAGGAATTATATGACGTCTTTGTCGAAGTTGTAGGTTACTAACAAAGTTGTAGACGGGTGAGTGAGCGTTCGCAGTGCGCGATTTTCGGCCAGCTGGACGGGCTCCTGATTTGAGGCATGGGAAGCANTCGTCTGCCAACGACCGATTCTTTAACGCCTCTGCTTTAAGTAGTTTTTGTTCTTTTCTTTTAGGATTTTCCCCACTCCTCTTCCAATTACTCCCTTTGTGTTTCTTTACAACAGCTGTTTTTGTATTGCTTATTTTTTGGATGAAATAATTTGATCTCTTTTGGGCTAATTTACTTATTAACACAACGTTTTATCATGAAGTTGAGACACGATTGAAATGAAAAAATTCAAAATAGATGTGTCAAATTTGAGACGAATGAATAAGTTATAACAATAGCTGAGTCTAATAATGGTAGAAAAAATATATTTAAAAAATGTTTTGTAATATTCCGTTAATTTATAAAATATTTCTTAAGATATTCATGTTTCGAATCCATCTATATAGAAATGGTTGTTTGTGTGCATGTCCTTTATGCCTTCCTATACCATTAATCCGATTCTAATGAAACTTAGACAAAAGTTGTTGTGCTCACGCCCGCTAGGGTTTCTGACAAATATCACCCCCCCCCCAGCACACACAAAAATCTATTTGTGTTCGATGCGTAGAAACGCGCGCAGTGTACAGCTAGTACGTTATAATTAATGGATAATTAATGTTGAACTTTTCGTATTTTATTTTCGCATAAATTGTTTCATCACTGTATTTTTTTTCGTATTTTTTCTCTCTTACATCCGCCTCCTTATTTCCTTCCTGTTCTGATTTCCCCTTCTGCGAGTCTCGACACTAAAAGTATGAATCTGCTGAGGCGAATTTGCGACCTCATTAAAGTTATCTCACACGCTCCGCCGTCCGCTACCCTCCATAATTCTGTCAACTTGTTCTGCCTCGCAGCAAACACCTTTACGTAGCGGTGACTTCCGACGTGATCTTTCGCAGACGGTCGGCGTCAGGTGGATGGAGGCGGGAGCTGTACCTTCTAATTTAACCAATGGGTAGAGGCGAGAATTTTGCCACGTCATGGCCGCTTGGTATTGCAAGCGAAGCATGGAAATACGAAATGCGTAACACATTTTGTTAGGGATAACACACGTAACATTAATTTAGAGTGGGACACACTTTCCAATCGAAGGAACGTAGCGCGTCTTTGTGCCCTCTTTAAAGCCTACATGGGAGAGTCTGCGTGGAAATCAGTGAACGCTAGGTTCCACCAACCGAACTATATTAGTCGCGGCGACCACAAGCGTAAAATAAAATGTAGGAAACAGAAAACAGATATTGGGAAATACACGTTTGTGAATAGAACCATTGTAGACTGGAATTACTTACCTGAAGCAACAATTTCGAAGTAAAATGTTTCTGCAACCGTCTTTTTGCTTCTTCAAAAAAGGAGCACATGTGAAGTGCAGTGAAGAGTTGTGAGGTGATTGGAGTCTAAGGGTATAGAAAATGCTCAGAGTGAATAGTAGTAGTGAAGTATACATGATTGCTCTCAGCAACACTGTTTTGGTTTTAAGTTTTATTGTTATTAATTTCTTTTATTTATCTTATAGCAATTACTTTTACGCTAAGGATATAGGAGGAGTAATGACTTATGTGTGTACATTGAGCGTTTTTATACGTATGAGTGTGTTTTTGTAACTGTTTGTAAGCGAAAATGTGTTTGTGTACGTATGTGAATATACCCAAGTATGAGCCCCATGTAGATAATTAATTTCTTAAATCTAATTTCTTTCTCGTTGTAACCATGTGTAATAGTTTTCTAAGCATTCTATTCCGTTTGTGTGTGTATTTTATAGATATTGATGATTTGTTTTTTAACCTTGTATTATTGTATTATGTACGTATTGTTTTTTATCTGACACAGAGCATCGCTCACTAACAGACTAATACATTGTTGTTATTATTATTATTATTATTATTATTATTATTATTATTAAAGGGTGCTTATGAATCGGTAAGAAATTAATACCTAAAATTTTGGGCTAAATTTCGATTAAATATTGCAGAAATCAAGAGAAGGATTTTTTGAATGTATCCCGGTCACATTTCCCCTTGTGAGAGGAAGAACATATCCGTCCTGAAACTTCTGTCCACATCCAAAAATAATTTGAATTAAGTAATGATCATCTCAAAATGAAACGCACCACAAAAAAAATTATTTTAATTTCCTTCTTGTTTCCAAAAGATAAACTTAAGTATCCGCCTGAGTCCGAAGAGATCTCACAGTAACTCATGGTTCAATCGCCCCCGAAGTGTTTGGTGATGACAGACATCTACGAATCCTGAAAGTCGTGAAAGCTTTCTCTCTAAAACCTAACCTACGAGGAAAAAGAAACAAGTATGTTTCTATTAGTTTATTGTTAAATAATAGCGCTAAATTTGTTTATTACCATCAATGTGTTCATACAAAATACATNTTATTTTTCTTTCAATCAAACATTACAATCACATTTGATCAATGAAATGTACAATCACAAATATTTTAAATACTGAAGTAAATTACATGAATTTACAATACAATTAAATAACGAGCAACACTATTAGTAAATAACACGAAATAACCTAAGAAACACAACAATGGGATGAAATAAAACAATGAGACGGAAAAAAAGTGAAGTAAAATAAAATATTAAGACAATATACAACACACAACTGACATCTTGTAATAAACACAAGTCGTTTGAGACAATAATTTTTTAAGTCAACCCAGAAACGTAATTATGGAAGAGAAAAAAAGAAAAAAAATGATATTTTTGGAGAAATGGAAATATCATGGGGGATAAGGTGGAGGGAGTTGAAGAACGTCTGTAGACATTTTGTGTGTGTACGTATTCTTCGTTGCGCGTATTGTTTATATCGTATAAATAAGTCAGGAGGGGCAGAGAATAATTTAGTAAGTCTATCATTAGCTGTAGAATGGATGAGATTCATAACAGGAATTATATGACGTCTTTGTCGAAGTTGTAGGTTACTAACAAAGTTGTAGACGGGTGAGTGAGCGTTCGCAGTGCGCGATTTTCGGCCAGCTGGACGGGCTCCTGATTTGAGGCATGGGAAGCA
>NNCF01132735.1:167646-179830 GCA_002313205.1 Laupala kohalensis
TCCGCCTCTACCCGAAGGAAAAACGGAGAAAAACCCGGGCCAGGATGGGGCTACAGAATTAATGCACACAACCGTGCCAAAGTTGAGTACACATAAAACTAAATTAATATGAGCCATAAGACAACACAATCATGCAAGAAAATGGTTTTTGAAATTGTTATAAGTTACAAGTTATAAGTTACATAGATACAAGTCTTGAACTGTGCCCTCTTTCAGGTTGAGGATTCGAACCTTTGCTTCCTGCATTCGAAAATTTTGTCATCTGCGGATGAAAGAATCGAAATTGACGCGTCAATAAAGGAAACACGATTGTGAACAAATTTTAAAGCCATTTTCTTTTGAGTTTAACATATCTAGAACAAGATGGAATTCAAGTTTTTAAATGATTCTTAAGTGCGTTATTTCCATGTTTTCGAAAGGGGTCATTCATATAATAATGTATTCTTTTGGAGGGGGAAGGGTTCCATTGCGCCTAACGCTGATAGGGGAGGGTCACAAAGATTCGTGGAATTTTCTATATAATTACAGATATTCAAGATGACGAATATTACAGCAATAATCGAATATAATTATACAGGAAATGTTTTTAAAAAATAAATAAAATATTACAATGTTTATAACACACTTTAAAAAAATTAGTAATTAAAAAGAAAAAATATTTCAACAAATTAGGAAAAGTATCGTATATTTTTTCCCCTCAAATCCAAGGAGGTATGTGATAAATTTGAGACTTCACTTAGTGGGGGGAAGGTCTCGTCTTTGTTTCGAAGGGGGGTGGCGGGGGGGGAGTATTTTTAAAAAATATTTTACGGATGATCCCAAAATCGTCTCTTATGAAGTTGGTAAAAAGCAAAACCACAATATTTGGTTTAGAATTCGTACACTGGAAGAACGGTTTGGGTGTGATATCCACATCCAGAGGAAGGAAAGGATATGGACTCTTTAACATTTGGATAAGACGTCCCAACTATTGAATGAGAAATCTCAACCTTAGGATGTGACATCTCAGCCTTATTGTATCCGAACTGCAAGGTTCAGTGGTCATATACACAGGTTTGGAGAAACACTTTCCTTCCTTTGGATTTTGATCTCACATCCAAATTTAGGGTCCTCATATCCATAACGGTTTTTTTTTTCATTCTAGAATGACTGCAACAAATTCTCTGGTAATAATATAAATCATTGTTAATTGTCCACATTAAAAGGTTACTGTTCGAATATTGGTTAACATAAATGGACATTATGCTTCGTCGATGAAAAATCCATTCGTCAAACCTGAAATATTATTATTATAAGAAAAGTGTATACACTTATTGAAAACTTAGGGAAAGAAACATTTACACTTATGATTTCTAGTTTTCAAAACTTTGAAATATGAATAAATTAGCATCTTAATGATTTTTTAGAAATTACCTGATTTTTTAGAAGTATTTTACGATATACAATATAAAGAGTAAATATTCATTTCTTTATGATTCTATGAATGGTGACAAAATATCTATGTGTTGAAGAATAACCGATGGGGAAACTCTTCTGTCAGTTGAAAATGGCGACGAGCCGGGAATCGAACCCGGGACTTCTGATTTGANCGCCATTTCCACCCAGGAAATAAGACCTGAGACATCCTCCCAGAGAGGAGGTATAAGTGCACCAGGTGGCTCACTATGTTGTGTGCGCTTAATAACCGGTTTCGCACATACCTACGTGTTAAGAATCCTTATGCATATATATTTCTTCCGTGCACCCTACTTGTGGAGAAGATATGCAATAAGTTTTCAGTCAAGGTGGAAATGGTGCGCAGTTGTGGAAGGCGAATCGGGTGGTGTAGTGGCTAACACCCCTGCGATCATTGCACGATTTCGGGCTCGTCACCATTTTCACTTGAAAGAAAAGTTCACGTGCAGAGTACACGGAAGAAATATACGCAATCATTGATGGGATTCAGAACGAACGGAAGTACCTCACGTGACCCACTCATTACCCGTGAGTCATTAGAGACGAAAACGCATCGTCACTCACTGACCCACATTCGCAATCGATTTGTAACGGAGATGTGTGTGTTCCCCCTAAAGACATAAGGGGCGTTTTACCTCGAATGGAATAACAGTCATCATGAACCATTTTGTCCCCTCCCCTCTTTGCGGAAAGATGAATCATGTAGATTCTTGTGGGGATTGTAATACTGGAATTTTTTTATTTTTTTTTTTTGCCAAAATTGAGATCTTATTTTGCTTTATCTATCGAAAAAGAAAAGGTTCAAGAGTACTGTGCGTCGTCCTTATGCAGCGATTATAACTAAACGCATGAATGCGTTTCATTTAGTAGAATTTGCTAGTAGTCGATGCATATCCTGATTTCAATTTTTATAATTTAATTAAAAGAATATATCTTATGAAGATCAAGTTGTATAATGTACAACTTCTCAGAAACTTCTCCCCACTTTTTCTCTTTCAATTCCGTGTACGGAAATGTTATTAGCACGCATTACATCCGACAAGGAGGGAACGTTATTTTCACTTAGGGTGTAGTACGTAACAGCATCGCCTAAATCCACACGTTTTTCGATATTAATTCACATCTATATTTTAATACGATTGTGACTCAATTGAAAACACGCAATTTATAAGCGCCGTATACTCAGACTTACAGACCAAAAGCAAATTGAACTTTTTTAAAGACCATGTCAAGAATAAAAACAAACTTCAAGATATAAAATTCGATGATAATGTAAATGACAAAATAATGTTTCAAATTCATTGCAAAGTAGGTGGTTACCAAGTTTGAGGAATTTTTAAAACGGAGGTGTTTGATAATGATGCATTGAAAGACTTATTCAACAATACCGACGCTATTCCACCACTTGTCTGCGAAAACATTCCCCCCTTATTACCACCCCCTCTTGCTCATACGAAGTTCGCAAATGCTTTTTTTTTTTTTTTTTGAAAATAATGTTTATTATTTATTATAATTAAACCACCAATCTCTATGGTCGACGCGGTGACGTCATATACGAGAGAAAATATATCCCTGAGACGCGGGAGGAGAAAATGTGTGAAGTGATGGACAAACATTAGAGAACGTTGTGATTTTGTAAATGCTCTTTGGTGTTTCTTTTCATTTTCTCCTTACAACTGTTACGGAAGATATCTTTACTTAACTATTCTACATCTACATCCCAAGCAGAAATAAAATTGGAAGAAAATAATGAAATAAATAAATATATTAAAAGAATTATAAATATAAATTGTTATATAATAAATAAAAAATAAATTATTGAAAAGTAATTTTATTTTTATACAACAACCTACACGTATCAAGATGGAACTTACGCTCCACGTTTGTCAAATCAATAAGACAAGAAGAATTTATTTCTTTATTTGATTTATTGTAATTCTTTTACAACACAACATTGTGAATTATAATGATGAAGAGACATGATTTAATTTCAATCTATGAGTTAATAATATTAAAGTACAAACAATATTCAGGAACTTTTGCTTGACTCGTTTGAAATTCACAAGAGCAAAATGTAAAAACATGGCGGCCGAGCGAAACGGTTTCCTGATTTATGCATCATCACATCTCGGAAGAAGAAAAAGTGAAATATCTTTCTACAATGTCTAGTGGCATAAAGAAAAGAATGATGTAAAAAGCACTACGGGAAATTTACTACAAATCAAAGTAATCTTCCATCTACACTCTCGTGATTTAAAACTTTGTATTGTCGATGAGGTATGTGTTTTATGTTTAAAAAAAACAACTCATTACTCTGTTTATTTATGTCGATTTCAGGTTTTTTTTAGTGATTTCATTCTACCTACGCTGCTGGCGTTACCCTCATTCGGAGATCTGTCTGCCCCGCGAGTGTTGAGGCTGCCGACCCCTGTTCTACAACGTCCTAGGCAACGTTTCCCACGCGTCATACATCCCCGTTGCGCGGATTGCCTATGGACTCACGCCAAGGGGCAATTCGAGCCTCTACCCACACACCTCGCTGTAGACAGTAAACGACATATCTCCCACGCGAGACCTTTGACAAAGGGCTGACTTTTCCTAATCGGAATAGGGAATGAAAAATTACCGATGAATAATAGTCATTTACGTAAAAAAATAAATAAATAATTGTCAATTTCGATCAAGGGTCCAAGGGAAGTGTCGGATTTATTATAAAAGAACCATACCATACATCAAAAAGTGTTGTTACCATATATTATATTCATGTTTTAAAATTTATTTCGCGAATAATTATAAACATTCGCAATCATTTCTTCTTTTAAATAGATTTTAATTACTAAAATAGTACATAAACTTACTTTAGCTAAATAATGTTTTTTTGAATTATGTTTCGAGCTACAGCTTTGTACGCTTTATATTCATTTTGGAGAACCTGGGTACTAATCTCATATATTGTTAATAATTATTTCTTCCATACTTTGAGTTGGAAGTGGTTTCAACTCTATTTTGGGGGAGGAAATGATACAATAATATGAGAAATCATAGACGTATCTACGGTATTATGAAGAACAAACACTGGGAGAATGGGAGCTACTTTGTCCAACGCTCATTTTATTTATCTAAAATTTAAAGCAAATTGCCGTGTACGATGTATTGACTCTCGTAAGGAGACCCGAATCAATGACGTCTAGTCGAATGCTGAAATAAAAATGGAATTAATAACTAGTTACATCACACAACGTCAGCTTATAAAATAAGACAGACATGAAGAACACCATAGAAAAAATACTTTGTGCTTACGCACATGTATTTACTGGATAGCTAATGATCTATAATAAAAACTGATATTCATGCAGCGGTGAATTGTAATTTCACCATTAATACACGCACACCACTTGAGTGAACATAAGAAAATAGTAAATTTGAGCTTTAATCTTTTCTTGAGGAACATGTCATGGGATGCAAGACATGCAAACATCCTAACGGATTAAAATAAGAAACTGTAACAAAGCAGAGCAGGTCCCTAATAACTGAATCATTAGTTTCGTAATTAGTCGCTTAACTGTTTGCCCTTCCACCCTCTAGACTAAAAACTGAATCAACCGTTATCGCAAATAGTTAATAGAATATGCAAGCAATAAACATGCAGTGCGCATTCACTTGAGATTACATATCACTAAGCTCTTCATTATTCCGGTCTCCTTAGGGATTATCCTCCTCGTCCTCAGTGACGGCATCTCCATCGATTGCAACCCCTCGCAGCC
This sequence comes from Laupala kohalensis, assembly GCA_002313205.1. Taxonomy (NCBI): domain Eukaryota; kingdom Metazoa; phylum Arthropoda; class Insecta; order Orthoptera; family Trigonidiidae; genus Laupala; species Laupala kohalensis. The sequence continues at coordinate 172,866 of NNCF01132735.1, forward strand.
CTATTGATCGAAATACATTCGAGTTACACGTACAAACACACAATGTTCCATTACCGTTTTCCGAATTGCTCCTTATTACCTATTTCGATAAAACAAAGTCATTTTCATGTCTGTCTGTCTGTCTGTCTACAAACCTGTTTTTCCTCTTCAAACTCGAGAACTACTCATCCAATTTACGTAATTCTTCAGTTAATTCATAGATATGTTTTATGGTAAGTTTTTAATAAATATTTTGTTATCTTACGTATCACTAGTAATAGATGATAACGATAATAGACAATCATTCTTTGCAGACGTATATTCTCTTACGCGACCTAAACGGTTAGAGGCAGGTGACAATAGTGTGAAAATAATAGCTGTTTGTATTGTAAGCGTGTACGTACCATAGTTTTATATTAAAGTAGAAAGAAAAGCTGCAGTTGCGCACAACAGAAAAAACAATATTCTGTATTCATGATTCGCAATCACTATGTTGACGCAAAATATAAAAAAAACATAAGTTCCAATAATAAATATATATTGTTGTTATTACTTTGCGTGACTTTAAAGTTAAAATATTGCTTTTAAAAACGCTTCTTAAACAAAAATTATTGATGTTTGTCTATTTATTACGGTACATAAATTTGAATTCGGTTAGTTCGTAAGAAGATGTAACATAAAATCCATCGTGAACATAAAGCAGTACCTTGAGGAAGAACACCTCTCTATATTCAGTTGTCACGATGATGTTTTTATCACGTATGTTTTTATTGTCAACGCGAAGAAATGTTTTTTTGTTACTTTTCTTCCTTTAAATGATTTCACGATGCGACACAAACGATTATTAATCCGAACATCGATTATTAAACTTTTTGCTCGAAAATATTACGACACCGATGGTAATAAAAGAAGAAACTCCTTTTTATCACTTCCATAAAATTAACAAAAATCTATCAATAAAAAAATTAATTCGTTACTACAGTCTATTAATTTGATTTATTGTTTTACTACCTTTTTCATAGACAATTTTTATTAACAATTTTCTAGTATCAACGTTTCGACTTTTGTTCAAGTCTTCATCAGGATAATAAACATTCACAACTTTAGTGCAAAGTTAAACATGACGAAAATAAATAAATGACTCTTCAAATAAACGTTGACAAAAAAATAAAAATAAGCATTCTTAAACTTTAGCTGTCAATTGAAATTGCAAATTTATACAATTTGGAGTAGTTCTCTCAAAATTGTTTCTTTACCCATAATCTCCATATCCTCCCCTTTTATTTTATGATCTTTTTTCATACGTTGATCAACTGATACACTAATTTGTCATTCTTGTTAAAAATTACTCCTAAACTCATTAATTCTAATCTTAAGACATCGTTTCATCTGACCGATGTAACTGGCCGGTCATTTCTCACAATTTATTTTATAACCCCCTTTTTGTTCATTTAATTTTTCCCATTTGCCTTTTCCCTTTTGTTATAACACCATTGACTACTTTCTACATATTGTTTTCTTTCTGACTAAACTGGTCTGAAACATACTGATTGTATGAAAATACTTCCTTTTAATTCTTCGATGTTATTGTAAAGATTGTCTATGAAGAGAAGGACGAACAATAGAACAAATAAAAAAATTTACTTTCTTTTATAAATTCTTCGTAACAGGATCGTTACATTCTCGGGTTTCTGTTGCATCACACTGCGTTTCATCCCAGTCGTTAACTCTGAAATATTAGACAAGTAAAGTCTACAGTATATTCTGGAACACCGTCGTATGAGGTCGCGCAAACATTTGCTTTAAAGCAGAAGGTTCTGATTCGTTAACCCTATTGAATTTATTCCCCTAGGAACTAAATATAACTTCATTCCGTACTTTCGAAGGACATTGACTGCGACAGAGTGCAAGTGAATTCAAGTACATTTAGGAAGAATATTTGTTGGAGTTTTTTTTCGCTGTTCTTTAGTGATCTGGGTTACCTTGTATTTGTCTTTTCCCATTCTCTTTTTCTTTTTTCATAAAAATTAAGAAGATAAAATATGGTCTTCTAATCCCATCCTGGCCCGGGTTTTTCTCCGTTTTTCCTTCGGGTAGAGGCGGATTTCTTATACAGGTTCTCTAGGCTTTGTCTTGGGGCAAAGTGTTTATTGTAACAATAAATCGTGAATTTAGTGGGTATTTTTCAACTCTTATGATTTTTAAACACTATACTCAGAATAATCTATAGTTCGATAATAACTTGTACATGTAAATTTACAAACATATTTGCGTTAAATTACAAACATATTGACATTATATATGTATTATAACTCGCAGCTAACTTTTTATCTTATCTAGGAACTTTTGCTGAAATTTTTGAATCCGCCTCTGCCTTAGGGCCCTTGATCGGAATTGATGGGATGGTCCCTTGCTTGCTTCCGGAGAGTAAATTAGTTTATTGTCCTCCACGTGGTCATACGCAGTTTGTACTGTTTTTTCGACAATAAATTTATTATTATTATTATTAATGAAGGTTCATGAGTACTGGAAGGTTCAGATCCTCAGAATATTGTATAGTACGGAGAGAGAGAGTGAGTTTACATACTTATATTATTACTATATCAGAACTGCCCAGCGTTGCCCGGAATTTCGAGAAAAAAAATACAGCAATCATTACTGGACATTCAAAACTTATAAAGAATTCACAAATAAAAAAATAAAAAATATATTTTGCATTGTTAAACAAACTCAAAAAATTGCATCAATATTCAATCGAGGTGGAAGAAAAATACTCATTTCACAGAAATAAACAAAGTTTACATTTAAGTAATGTACCTAACATCTTTGGTTTTCATGTTACCTTCAGGTTATGTACATGAAAACAATGTTACTTATGTGTTTCTGTTTTGGTTCCACGATTCGGTCACGTAGATAATACGTTCAGTGAACTCTCCTTCCGCCTCACATAACCTCTCAATCGAACACTGGCGGACACATTAGTAAGCTTCATAGTCAACAGTCATGCGAGTGAAGATTGACATCTGTACTGATTAGAAGCCAATTTTAATTGTCTTTCTGCTCTTGTAATTCATCAATATTAACCATATTTTGCATTTTAATTGCAATAACCTTTAAGAAGTTTCATTTAAAAATTTAAAAATAAATTAATCGATTATATTTTCCGATTCCAATGTCACAGAGATTACGCCGTACCATCAATTTGTATAGATTTTTATTTGGGGCTTTAGGGCACGCGAACGTCTAGCTCATTACAGCCCTTGCAGTTACGCATCATAGGGAGAGCCAACGTGACTCTTCCCCGTGTGTGGGACTCGACCTCAAAACCCTCCTCAAATCACCAACTTTCTAAACACAAAGATGATGGAAAAGGACAGACAACAGTTGCCCAATACATTATATTTTAAAAATAAAAAAAGTAAATTCTGAAAACTCTTAACATTTCAAACAAAGGAAAGACGGATGCAAATCTCCCCCGAGAACGTGTGGGGAGAAAAACCCCGATCTACTCATAAACTTCAATAATTTATTAAAATGATCCGTTTCATTTCCGAGAATTGTTGGTAAATCTGCAGCCAGAGCAATGTTTCTCCGTATTCTGGGATGTTTTCTGCAATCAGTCAGTTGGTGACGCACTGTCAAAGAAGAACCACACTCCTCGCATACGAGGAGATCACCAAGTCGCAAGAGACCGACAATATTGAACACCGTGTGATTGACGAAATGAGCGTCGTCAAAAATTTGGTGTTCGTTCTCTTATCGTCGGCGATGCTGCCTCGCGCAGNGTGATAGACTCCCCACCCCCCCACCCACCTCCCCCTCCCTCCCCCTTCCCCACATCATCACATCCACGGAAGGCTCACTCTTTCAACACAGAAGCTCTGCTATGTGTCGTCGCTGCACGTGATACTGACCCTTGGGGCACTCCATATCAATTTACTGATTTTAATAAAAGAAGTCAATGACAGTATCAACTTCCTAATAAATACGATCGTCGTATTGCTTTCGATATGACTTCGGATGATGTAACTGATGTTGATATCTCTTATACTTTATGACGCCGTTGTTATAGTACTCTGATAACTTTCCGTTTTTATGCACGTTGTTTTTGCTCCTTTTTGCTTTTAAGAGTTTATTTCATAACTGTGCGCAACCTTGGCATCATCTCTGCAGCCCCATCCTGGCCCGGGTTTTTCTCCGGTTTTCCTTCGGGTAGTGGCGGATTTTCTTTGAACGGGAATGTCATTAATATTTTTCTTATTAATCTTAAACATTTTACAGCACAAATGTCTACAGCTATTATGGAATAATAAATGGATAACTACGTATTTATTAAATATTTTTAGAAGTATTAAATCTGCTACTGCACTTGATCGGAATTGATGGGATGGTCCCTTGCTTGTTTCCGGAGAGTAACTTAGTTTAATATCCACCATATGATCATATGCAGTTTGTAACTGCTTTTTTGACAATAAAATTTATAAATATCCCCGCGTTCAACGTTTGTTTAGCTCCTTCCGTATCTAACATCCGTTAGCGAATGGGGAACAGAGACGCAATATTGATCAATGTTAAGGTCACAATATGAATTTTTGTCAGGCGATCTCTCAAGGTTACAGATCCATGCAATGCGGTGGTATGGCCAATAGAACCCTCTTAGATTACATATCCTTGTCGTCGCTTAATGTTTGTATTGTTTGCTGCAATGTGGCTGCCGAGGCGCAGGCGCCACCCAGCAGTTTCCCTTGCAGCACGCAACAATTAGGATGCAGGATGTGAAAGGGGCTCTATATTCGGTCACGTGTGTTTCTTCGATCCAACCTCAAGACCCACTTTTCTCGTATATTCCATCACTGCACTGAGGAATTCAAATACTATGTACTGTTATTCTCACATATTGCAGGGGTTAGAATATCGACTAATGATATTCATTCTTCCAGAATCTCAGTAAAACTATTTTGAAGCTCCATTTAAAGTTACGAATTTCTTACGATCAATGTAACCTCTAATGAGTCATTATTGAGAGGGATGTAAGTAAAAAATGAGACTGACATGGAGACGAATGTTAATTATTAATTGAAACAAATATATCACTTTGATAAATATAATAAATATATTGGTAGAAAACACAGTTACAAACCGCGTATGACCACGTGGAGGACAATAAACTAATTTACTCTCCGGAATCAAGCAAGAGACCATCTCATCAATTCCGATCAAGGAAATTTAATGTTTCAACACACTCCCAACAATAAAAATAGTTCGGTACGTGTTGTGAAAACTAATATAATACTAACAAATTTGTATGAATTAAAACACAGAAAAACTTATTTCAGAAGTATGAATTATTATCAAACTATAGATTATTTGGAAAGTATTGTTTATAAAACGTAACTATTAATTTTCAGATTCGTTGTTTGAATAGACGTCGCCCCTAGGTGTAGATAACGAGAGACGCTCGCGTAGTGATCTGAACCAGGATCATAGGAAGAGCGTCACGTACCTACGCATTTCAGAAGGTCGGAGAGGCGCGTAGATCGATACCCGCGTGCAAAGCGAGCGGACGACCGCGTGGGTGGCGTCTTTGGGTTCTGACAGAGTCACAGTGCGATGCGTCTACTTTATGCAAAAGAGGTACAGTGCACGCGAACCGCCCGTGTCTCAAAGAGACGGCTGCGTGTTGTGTGTGTGTGCATTGTCTCTGGTTGCGGTTACGTGAACTACGGCTTACGTCTCTACTTTGTGTGTGAAAGAGAAGAATAAAGAGAACAGGCCGTGTTGTGGTCCGTGGAAGCGTCTACCAACATCTACTTGTCTACCAAAAGAAGCGAGGAATTCCGGGTTTGATTCCCTGAGCCGTCACTCACGTCTATGCGACGTGTTGCGGTACCTCATCATGGCGGACCAGCGCTCCGACTGAACTGACTACTGCCACCAGAGAAGTTTCTGCTCCGCCGGCGGCGGCGCTCGGGGCGGGCGTCACCAGCACCAACCGTCTCGGGGCGGGCGGCCGTTCACCCCGCTTGCCCGCCCCATCGATCGCCTGCGGAAATCGCACCCCTCCCCTCCCCAACCACCCTCGTGTTTGTCCCTCCTTCCCTTCCCTGCCTCGCTGTTTTGCACGTCGTTTTCACTCTCAAGGTGCGACGTCAGGGAGCGCAACCTTTCCACGCTTACCAAAGGGCAATCGCTGTTTAAACAATGAGGTGTTTTCCATGGGAATGTTGGTAGTGAGTTAAAGTTGAAGGTGCGGTGCGCCAGAAAAAGTATTCCGTGTTGGAAGTGCAGACGCCTTTCGAAGCGCGACCCCAGAGGAAGGTCAAATCCATTGCGACGGACAGACGTTTACGTTTTAACTTTCAATGAATGAAGTATTTTTGAGGAGTTGGATGACATCACGAATCTAAAAGCTACTGATTCATAGAAAAAAAACGTCTTTCAGATGTTTCAGATATCTCTCCGTGTTATACGATATTCATAATGAAATATTTACAAAAACGATTTAACATATTTAAAGAAGCAATGTCATCAGTCATTATTAAAACACTTTTTAAAAAATTCAACTACTTTGTCAATGTTTTGGAAATAAATATTACCTTCTTCAGGGCCTAGCGCAAAAGAAAATCAAAACAAGAGCTATAGCTATCTTCCACAATAGATACAATTTCCTATAGAATCCAAAAGAAGCGCCTAATTAGTTACTTCAATCATACCCAATCCTACAATTCAGTTACACAAGATTAAAAAGCAAACTGAACAATCACCAACGTATCCTAATCAATAACTGAATGACATATCAATTAAAGTAGAGAAAAAAAATACTATTTACAACGTAAACTGTATACAATCCTTAAAACAACTAACATTTTAATCTTTAAAACAAAGGACCATATCATTCGGGAATCGTTCTATATAATTCCCTGTCCAAGAATATAAAAGACATTATGAAATTGAATCTCTTCAAATCCGCGGTTAAAAACTACCTC
>NNCF01132735.1:210558-225338 GCA_002313205.1 Laupala kohalensis
AATAAATCCGCCTCTACCCGAAGGAAAAACGGAGAAAAACCCGGGCCAGGATGGGGTAATTTGTTTGTTTACTGCATTTAAATTTTCGTGCCAATTGAGACGGAAGAGTTTGAAAGCCAAACCACTTGATAGGTTCTATTTTACATTCTCTACAACAATAGAATTGTAACCGTCCAAAATTGTCGGTATCTGTCACGGAATCAAAGATTTTAAAAACTCTTTACTACTCTTCGAAAAACATCTCAATTTTACAATTTTAAAACCATCTGTTTCAGAGGATATCGCAACTTTTATTAGATGGACCTCGGAGTAGCACTTCGTATAACATAAGACTACGGACCACGGTAAATAAGAAATTTACGACAAATCTCGAAGAGAAACATTAATGGACATTATGTACTGAAGAAGGTTGTACTCTGTTGTATTGGCATAGTTTAAGCTGAACGTCAAACATTTGCTAAAATGGTATCAAGGTTTACTTTACCGCATGGTATCTTCCATGATACCGTTATCGTGAAGTATTCTATCACCTTTACGAGTCGAGCGTGAATTTTCCGTAACCGCCCTGCATTTTAAATGTTATCTCATCACGTGCCATGTGACGTTTATGTTCCATCCGCCGAAGCACGAATTGACAGACACGTGTGTCGACATAATTGCGTGATGCACACTCTGTTGTCTTTTCANGTTCCATCCGCCGAAGCACGAATTGACAGACACGTGTGTCGACATAATTGCGTGATGCACACTCTGTTGTCTTTTCAAATCGATATTTGATAGAGAAGATAACACGCGAAATTTCATATTTAATCAACTTCCGCGCACTACGTTGGTGTAGTGCCGCCCTTCATAACATCGTAACTAGGCAACGCCCCTGTTGTGTCTGCTGACAGTCGAGACTATCATTTCCTCTTCAGGCGAGGAACGCAGGCGTCTCTGAAAGCGGTTCAATGAAAATAACTGAACACGACAGAAGGTGCACCGAAGGAGCCGAGAAGCATTCACGACCCCCCACTTCCGCTCAAAAAACATTGAACTAAAAATACAAACGAATATGAATGGCATTCAAATCACACAAGTTTACCTGTCAATCTAACATGCGTTTTATTGTTGGTTGTAGTAAAAATACATTATTGAAAATAAAATAGACGCTATTGTCGGTAGTTCAGCGTCTGCAGACATCTCCGCTTCACTCCGCCGTCGAACTCCAGAATATTTGTGTCGCGTTTTAGAGACGCGATGACCGTTTCTACCGCGCCCCTTAATAGGTCGAGACCCTTTCCCCCTCGTCCAAACACCTGCAATGCCCTTCACCCAGTAGCGGATCCGAGGAATATGACTTGACTTTGTGTAATGTCTTCGTCTCGTTAACTATTTTTTTTCGTGTGACGCACGAATCCTGTTCCCAGTTAACATCACCCGGATTTACATTACTTCTCACTACTTATCCTCTCCATTTCATACGATAAAGGATTTTGATATGCGGCGCAATGTTATTGTATCTCAAAAGAACCACATTCAAATGCAAGTACAAGACTAAAAACAATATAAATGCTTCCGCTGCCGTAAACGTATTTTATTTCCACTATTAGTAAAACGGGAGACGGGGAGCAGAGCTGACAAAGTTTCGCACCAACCCTACCCTCACCCCGCAAGTGATGCGATATCTCCAATCCACTCAAAGCTGCAGACCTGCGTTTTCATCCGGTGGGCGACGTAAGTGGAGAGTTTAAAAAAATTGATTGTTATAAAGCTTCCGGCGCCCCACCCTTATAATGAGCGTCGATTTGGAACAGTTTTTGGGACGTCCATTACATCGACTCCTCTAACTTTTGATTTAAAGACAAGATTTCGGTTCTTCTCGAAAAGAGATCTTTATCCAAATATGAGTTTGCTCAACGTCATTGTCATTAGTCTCGTGAAAAAAATGTCCGGCAAACCCATAAAGGGAAAGTAGTTTCTCTGAAAGCATATGATTGATGTCCAGCGCTCCACTTTCCTCGACGGAAGATCGAACTAGGAGTCGTCTAACCGATTGCACCACCAACCATTCCCTCCCAATACGAGGTCAAACACAATAAATAATCGGTGAATCTTTTTAAGATCCGCACTTTTCTTAAGCGCTTGTCACGTGATAGGGCTCCTAACACACGACCACCTGTTGGTGTTCAAAAGCGAGAGAAATATTGATTCATTAATTTTGGGCTTAAATTTCAAGTATTGTTGAACATTTGATACGAAAATTAAATAACATTTTTTACGAATTATTTTCGGAAAAACAGCTGGGTCAAGAAATAATTTGTGGGTGTAAAACACTCCATGGTTTGACGTACAATTTCAGATATCTAACAATAAGAATATGTCTTCTCAAAACCATCAACATAAAAAGGAAATGTGAGAGTACAAGTAAGACAAAATAAACTGTTTCGAATTGAAAAATTAATATTGTTAATGTACGGATGATTTGAGGGGTAACATTCCCCTAACAAAACCGGTAAAGATTAAGGGTTATAAATTATCCTTTAAAAAGGGTGGAGATGTCATGACAAAAAATATTTGTACAAGAGATGGGAATGCAGAAAACACAAAAGTAGATTGAAGACTATAAAATAAAGACTATATTTTCACCGAGCAAAGCAATAAATTCTTATAAGACTAGAAAGTTCTGAAACACATGATATTCAGGAGACTGGGAAAGACATGAGAGAACTGCATATTAGTACAGAGGATATGCAATCAAGAATAACCTTTCGGATAAAATTGCAAACTAAGGTTTCCAAGAAAAAACTAGGAAGAAAACGGGTGCAAGATGGACGGAGGAAAGAATAAAGGAGTGATGGTAAGAGAAGAAGAAGAAAGGAAAACCCAGTTGATATGAACGAAGTCCATAGTGTCTCATACGAATAGTAGTAGTAAAGACATTATGTCGTGGTATGTACTCACCGAAATCTCACCAGAAGTGAATACCTCAGCGAATGCAGTGAGTAGGTGTGTCTGGCAGACGACGCGGACCGGGTGCACTGGCGAAGTCTTTAGCCGTCGCTGCAGATCGCGGACGCCAGTTGCTTCGCGCGTTCGGCGCGTTCGCGTCGTCATAACTACCGGCAAAACACGCCAAGCCATTGGATGCGCTGCTTACCAATAGCGCGCGCCCACACCCTGCTGTGGCCAGGCTCCCTCCGCAGCAGCGCCCGCAGACCTGCCTGGCGCCTGCGAACGCCTGCGTTGTGACATGTGGGAATCTACGAGAAAGATTACGCTATGCTCAAAGTCACGATACTTTGCAAAAATTATTCAGTACGGTTGCCTTAAACAAATTGCCAACCTCTGCGAAACAAATCCTTGAAACTCGCCCGCGAAAATTTCAAGGAAATCCTTGTAGGAAAATTTCAGGAGAAGCGTGGTCATAAAGAATTTAAGTAATATCCAAATGAATATCAATAGTATTTCAAATTGAAAAATTAATATTATTAATGTACGGATGATTTGAGGGGTAACATTCCCCTAACAATTGCTGTAAAAGAATACAACAAACAAAGACACTTTTCTTGTCAACCTTTCTATTGTTGACAAAATTCTTGATTTTCCTAAAGTCTCAATAGTTATCGACAATGCTTCATTGTTGGGACAACGTTGTCTTCTTATTAATGTTAAATCCGCCTCTGCCTTGGGGTCCTTGGTCGCAATTGATGGAATACGTCCCTTGCTTGCTTCCGGAGAGTAAATTAGTTTATTGTCCTCCACGTGGTCATACGCAGTTTGTAACTGTTTTTTCTTTTACAATAAATTTATTATTATTATTAATAGGAAACAACTGAGCCGATCAGTTTTCAGGGTCCTTTTTAAAATCTTTTCACTCTTTACTACCGACCCCCATCTGCATTCCACAGGTTTTTTATGTCACTGTTTTTCTCTTCATTATCATTTAGTGTAGACAAAAATAGCACGTCTAAAGCATTTTTATATATTATTATTACGTCTAGAGGATTTGTATTAAATTATGAAATCGAACGACGTTATTTTTACAGATATTTTTAGACACGCACTAGGGGTTGAAACGTTGCAAAATCTGTCATTTAATTTAATAATTTAAAATAAATTTAGAGTATTAAAAATATTCATACATACTATTCTCCACATAGTGGTGGCGGGTGTGCGACTACAGAAACAGATGTAATTTCTGCTTTAAAAGATAGGGAGAGGGGTATTTTTTTATCGGATGTATTGTAGGCTGTAATTTTAAACGTCATATATACCAAATTTCTTCAAAATAAACAAAAAGTCTGTATTAATGGGTGTAAAGCTGGGAAATTGTGTTTAGAAATCTCATGTGGACAGAAATGTTCCTATTCTCGTGAAGGCCTAGTGTGCGAAATTTTATTGAACTCGAATTAACAGTAACTTTCTTTAAAGCACCAAAGTCAGCCACAGACACTGTTCTTCCTTTAAAGAGATATTAACCACCAGCTTCATTCACCCTCCGTTGTAGCTTACCATCGCTCTCAAAGTCAGGTAAGTTTACCGAAAACGATGCAATATGGCTGCATAACACGAACTGCCAACTTCTGCAAATTGAAATAATATCCAAATAAGTATTTATTGCAGTTACAAAAGCGACAGTTTGGAGCAGAAAAAGTTATTAACACAATAAACTAAGATAGAAGGTAGTATTGATTCCACACATTGCTCGATGCGCAGAGGACAGAATAGCGCCACAAGAGTAAACGAATTGAATTGACGGTCCATGCTGGCGATAGGTTTGAAGTTTAAAGAAATCGGAAAGTATTGCCAACATAACACCTAATTTTCCTTCGTTGCTTATATTATTTGTAGGTGATCGTAGATAACGCTGATCCTTCCGTATGTTTTACACAGTTTTCAGATAATATCATGTGATACAGGAGTTTTTTTACAGTAAATTAAAATATTGTTTTTTTATATAGTTTGGCTTCTTACATGTTAACTTATATCATTCCTTTGTTTCCAAAAAATCTCTAGCTGATCGCTGCCCTTTCATCCCTCATATGAATTATGAGGCAGCACGAAAATAAATAAAATTAGTTACCTTAATGTTTCGCTCTAATATGTGTAATCCTTGAAAATGTTTAGATTGACACGTACGTTTCCTGTATGTTAATATGTTTAAATATTTTAACCTAGTGAGTGGGAATTAATTTATGAATTTACGATGAAGCATTTTAAAGAGATTTCCTGACAACCACGATAATGTTGGTTTAACAGCAGAGAGTTTTGGAAATGACAAAGAGTAATGGGATGCCAACTTCACGCAATCCACCACGCCCTGACCTTGGCCTATTAATTATCATCTATTTCCTTCTGTTCTTCGCTGCAGTAGACCACACGTCATGTGCAGACCACGTCCACCACTGCGAACGTCGAAAACGCACACTTCATCAAGCGACAGGGCGATGACAAATTTATTATTAATATATTAGTATCGTCATTAAATACATTACGCCACAGGCAAATAACCCCCGATTTGTCTCTTCTTGACCACACCCTACACACACTTCGTCATATTCATTTAGACATGCGCCAGAACACGTATTTCATTCTTTTCGCCTTCCATTTATTTTATTTTATTTTATTTTTTACTAAACGGTCCCCCTAGATATCGATTGTATTGCTCGCGTGTAGCTGTTGCAGCATTCGAAATCCGAGGGCAAATTTTTTTTTTACTTATTTTTTACTTCAAATCTAAAAATGTTCTTCGGTCAACGTAATTTTTCAAATCAAAAAGAAATTTAAAACAAAAATATAATTCGAAAAAACAAGTTACCAAATGAAGATTTGTTAGCACTTGATGGTGTTATATATTACAATTTATTGTTCATTTATTTAGTCCACTCACAACTCTCCCTGTGGGTTTGGACCCGTTCGGGAGCGCGCTCCAGCGAGCTGCTTGGGTGATACCTCCATTACATGACGTATCATTGTTATTCGCAATCCAATTCTTTCTTACGTGGAAAACAGGTGATTCTTCTGCACTTAACTATTTTTGGTGTGCGGGGTACGAATAAAATTGTGATTATGCATTGAGTCAAGATCTGCACTGTAAAGTAACTATTATAATGTGAATTGTACCCTGGTATAGTTGATACTGTAATTTATTTTAATCGGATTACCAGTCACATACGTTTCAGTCCTTACCAATGAGAATAAACCTTATCAAGATGCGCTAGAGAACAATAAATATAATGATTCAATCGTTTAAAAAATGTTAAAACCACATCATGCAAAATAAAACCCACAATATTTCGGGAACGTATTTAAATCCAAGTTCCCATATCCAACTCTCTTCACACACTGACTTAATATACAATTACTATTATACTTTAAGTGTATTAAACCACAGACTATAAACCAGACGCCCCTCTCCCATACTAACTGTGCGTTAACAGCTTTCAGCGCTCCTAACATTGTTCCACGCGCACTACTCCAAGCCTAGTTCAAAAACCGGCCACCAGGGCGCGGGCNCGCACTACTCCAAGCCTAGTTCAAAAACCGGCCACCAGGGCGCGTGGCAGTTCCCGATTCCTTTCCCCTCCCCCTTTCCATCAAGGTACTGTACCCCACCACTCCCACGACCTCATGCTTCATAATTTCACAATAATTTAGCAGAAAATACTTTCCCTACAAAAATTAACATTTGTGAATAGTTAACAGGATGTATAACTGAAATACTGTGAAATTACGTCACACAATGATGTGCGAGCAGTTGTATTATACATTCATTATAATTACGTATTTTTCCAAACTTCCATTTGAGAATCGATGATGTTGAACGGCTGCACTTTATCCAACATCGCTTATGGATTTCTGTCGATTCTTCCTTTACGAAACACGACATCATTCGGTTGGATGATACCAAGCAAGAACACCTTTACAATGAAATCTGCATGATATAATAAACCGTTAAGTATATTACAGCAAGTAGGAATCTTCAATTTCTTTCGATATTAACCTGATGTAGCGGAGACGTCGGAAAACCTACAATAAATGACGTACTGTATCAACTACAACCATTATTTCATCTACTGCCCCATAACAAAATAAATTGTTTATGGACATTTCATGATACTCATTAATTACTAATGTTTTCCGTAACGAGCATAAGCAACAGTACCTACATTGATTGTTCCTTACATATCAAACGGAGTGAAACAAAAATATTCATTATTGTGGTATAACTAGTCTTGGAATGAATTTGAATTTCATGGACGAAAAAATATAATAATAATAATAATAAAAAGTATTTATTTTGTGGCGAGACTCAGACCACAGGGTCTGGTCTACCCTTTGACCACGTAAGAAAGAAAAAACAATTTATACAGAAGTAGAGAAATTAGGGAAGAGAAACGTTTGCCTGGGAAAGCAAAGCAAGGGACCATCCCTGGAAAGCTTAGGCGATTGAGGAAAAACCCAGCAAAACCCTCATTCAGAATGGCGGCTTAGGGTCGAAGACGTTAATGTTACAATATAACAATTACCATAATAAAATTATACACACACAGACAAATTTACAATTTAAAATTCATAAAACATATTTTAACATAACACTATTACAAATTTAAANAAGCGCAACAAGACTTGAAAAACAAATAAAGATTTTTTAAATGTAAAATTTGTGAACTAAAAAAGATAAAAATGATTCATTCTAATCACAAATTCAACATAATAATATGTATAACTAATTGTTAATTGATGTTAAAAAATAATATCTATATACAAATTCAACAGGGTCTGAAAGAAAATACAATTTCACGCTGCACCAATTTTAATTTCTTTTGCTATGTTTACACAGTACATAAGACATAAATACAAATATCGAGAGAAAAGGTAATTTTCTATCTCTTGTCATAGGGAGGGACCTAGAATCGAATTCCCCACATATAGATATACAATTGCCATATAGTAAAAGTCATTTTAACTTTGCTTCGAGAAATTCAACTTCTGAGAAAAAAACATGAAATTAAATGCATTGTGTTGATAAGTTTATTTTGTATTAGTCGCAGTGAATTACTTTATTGTCTTCAATGTGGTCATACGCAGTTTGTAACATCTCTCTTGACCGTAAAGTATTTATTTATTTATTTATTTATTTGTCAGTGTAACTGGCTTGATGTTGGTATAGAACCTGTACTCAATGTAGCCAACGCTTTTACTTCGCCATCGTCCATAAGAGTAATGATAAGGGTACCTCGCGTTCAGTTGGCAAGATATTCGAAATTAAATTCATAACCAACCTCGGAAAACAATGAATTCACTTGTTCTACTGGCGCTGTTCTGTTCTCTCTAAAATCGAACGTGTGGAACGAATATTACCTTATGTCTTACTTTGCTGCGTTAATAACTTGTATTTCTTTTATAGCAAATAGTCGCTTTTGTGACTACTATTAATATTCATTTGGATATTACTTAAATTCTTTGTGATCTCGCTTCTCCTGAAATTTTACCATCAGGATTTCCTTGAAATTTTCGCGAGCGTTTCAAGGATTTGTTTCCTAGAGGTTGGCAATTTGTTTAAGGCAGCCATATTGAATAATTTTAGGCAAAGTATCGTGACTTTGAATGTATAATTTCCTAGAGAAGCGCCTTGTCGAGAAAAGAGGTTGCACGGGGTTGCACGTTGAACACAGAAAGCGAGAGGGGTAATGAACAATTCCACTATTAACGTCCATTATACTTCTTCTTCTTCTTCGTCACTCCCTTTTGCCTTTCAGCGTCGGGTTAGCCATTTCAGATATCCCTTCTTATCTGCAGCCTTGCGCTGAACCTCTTGCACCGTTGCTCCTCTCTTTCTACATATCTCTTCAATGCTCTGATCCCACGTTCCTCGAGGTCTGCCCACTGCTCTTTTCCCGTCTGGCCTTGCATTCCATATTGCCTTGGTTTTTCTGTGGCTTTCCATTCTTGTCACGTGACCAAACCATTTTAAACTATTTTCTTCCATCGTGTGTACTAATGGAGTTTGCTTAAGCTCTTCTCTTATTTGTGTGTTTCTTATACAGTCTCTCTTGGTTTTGCCCGCTATTTTCCGAAGAAATTTCATTTCTGCTGCAGTTAGTCTGCTTTCCATTTTCTTATTCATAGGTAAGCTTTCTGTAGCATAAGTTAATGATTTCTTATAGACTGTGTTAAATATTTGTAGTTTTGGTTTGTTTCCTATTCCCATGTTCAGTACGTTATTGTATACTTGATAGTAAATTTTATTGGCCTTTTCAATTCTATTATTTATTTCGGCATCTTGCCTGCCATCCTCTGAGATCACTATACCTAGATATTCATATGTCGCTACTTGTTCTAATATCCTTCCCGCCCAGGAAACATTGATTTCTTTTCTGTCCCTACCTATGTGCATAACTTTACTTTTGTTGGTGTTAATCTTCATTCCTCTATCCTGTAATGCACTTCCCCATTCCTGTATTGCTACCTTCATCTCCTCTTCATTACCAGCGATTAAAACTATATCATCTGCATATACCAAGGACTGTATCCAAACCGGTTGCATCCTCCAATTTCCTACTTTATATTTCTTAGTTCTCCTTTTTGTTTGTTTTATGATTTGGTCCATGAAAATTATAAATAGTAGTGGGCTTAAAGAATCTCCCTGTTTAATTCCCTTTTCCATTCTAAATTGGCCACTCTTCTGTCCATCTAATCTAACCTGTCCGTATACATCTTTATACATACATTTTATAACTCTAATGAGTTTCTTTGGCACTGGCATCTTCTCTAAAGCTTTCCATAGTTCCTTTTTTGGAACCATGTCAAAGGCTGATTTGAGGTCTATGTATGCAATATACATATCCTTTCCTCGACTTAGAGCTTTATCTATGAGCGTTCTGATTATGTGGATATGGTCTTGGG
Source organism: Laupala kohalensis (assembly GCA_002313205.1). NCBI lineage: Eukaryota > Metazoa > Arthropoda > Insecta > Orthoptera > Trigonidiidae > Laupala > Laupala kohalensis. The sequence continues at coordinate 220,450 of NNCF01132735.1, forward strand.
TCTGTCTAAAAGGTCGGAATGCGGCTTGTTCTTCCTCAAATTCCTGTTCAACAAATCTTCTTAGTTTGTTTTCAATTATTCTGGAGAAGACTTTGCTCACACAGGAAGCCAGAGATATGGCTCTGTAGTTTTCACATCTCAATGTGCTACCTTTCTTATGGATGGGTATAATTATATTATTTTCCCACTCTTTTGGTATTTCTTCTTTTTCCCATATATTTTTGAAAATAGCTACAAGCCAATCTGTAGCCTTATCACCACCATATTTAAGCATCTCTGGTGCGATGCCGTCAGGGCCTGCTGCTTTTCCTATGTTCAGTTTTAGTAGAGCTTCTTCAACATCCCTAAAGACTATTCCTTCCTCGTCCGCCGCGCTGGGTCCATGCCTCTCACACATTTCCCCCTCCTCCACAAAAGCCTCCACAGAACCTTCCACAGAGCTTTCCACTTCTGGGCGTCTTCGTTCGTGTCTCTCACACACTTCCTCCGACACTCTTTCTGTCTCCCCTCCGAAAAGATCTGCGTAATACTTCCTCCAAACTTCTAATATTCTCGCGGGATGTGATTCCATCTCACCATCACTGTTTATTACATTTCTCACTGGCTTTTTATATTTTCTTCTCAGTCCATTAATGGTTCGCCAGTACAGACTCTTGTTTGCTCTATAATTCTTTTCGACTTCGTTTCCAAATTCTTCCCAGGTCTGCTGTTTCGACTGTTTGACCGCTATTTTTGCATTGTTTCTAGCTTCCCTGTATTGTTCCCAATCCTCATGTCTTTTGGTCTGTAGATATTTAAGATAAGCCTTCTTTTTGATTTTAACCAGTTCTTTAACCCTTTCATTCCACCATTTAGTTCTTTTGAATCTCGTATTTACTGTTTTTGAACCGCATACCTCCGTTGCCGTTTCAATTATAGCTGTTTTGAAGGTACACCATTTTCTTTCCAGGTCCCACTCTTCTACGTTGCCATACTTAAGTAACTTGATACGTAGTTTTTCTTGATATACCTTTCTTTTCTCTGTTCCCCGTAGTTCCTCGACCTTTATTTTTGAGTACTTTTTAGTTTTTACACATTTCTGGATCTTGATGTTAACTTTCATTACAACTAACTTGTGTTCAGTGCTAAGCTCCGCACTCCTATAGACTCTAATGTCTTGTACTGCATATCTAAATGCTCTGGTGTATGTGAAGTAATCTATCAAACTTTTGTATTCTACATGATTTTTTACTGTTTTGAATGTAAATTTTGATTTGTGAGGAAACTAAGTGTTGCCTATCAATAGCTGGTTATCCACACACATCTCTATCACGCGTGTTCCATTCTCGTTTCTGATTCTTTCTGCTCCATGCACTCCCATACTTCCTTTCCCCACTCTTCTATCGTTGCCTATCCTAGCGTTCCAATCCCCCATGATGATAATGTGGTTGTTATTCTCTCTACTAATGTTTATGGTTCTCTGTAACTGCATATAGAATGCTTCTTTTTCTAGTATTTCCTTGTCATCAGGAGGAGCATATATATTAATTAAAGTCACTCTTTCTTCAAGTTGGATATCCAATTTTATAATTCTCGAGTTTACGGGTTCCCAAGAAAGCACTCTAGCATTTACATCTGGGTCAACTATTATTCCTACTCCCTCTTTCTCTCTTGTTTTCTCTCCAACTCCTGAAAATCTCAGTACATATACCTTATCTAATTTTACTTCCCCATTTCCTTTCTTTTTTGTTTCGCCGATACCCAATATCTTCAATTTGTATTTTTCCATCTCTTCCACTATTTCTACTTCTTTGTCTGTTAAAGATGTTATGTTCCATATACCTATTCTCGTACCATTTCGAATGCGCGGTTGTCTTTCAGTTGTCGATTGATTTCCGAGGCTAAATATTTGGCTCTGAATCTAATGTAACCTATGAGTGGGTGATTAACCCTACGTCATGGTGTCGGATGGGCTACGGCCCTCAATGTTTCCCGGCTAAACGCGGTTTTCTGTCGGGGTATCCTTCCCTTAGCCTTTGGGAATCCCTCCCCCTCCTACAAGGCAGCAGGTGGTGAGGAAGCGGGATTGGTTGGGGAAAATAGGGCGTTGTGGAACACACTTTGTCTGGTACCTCGGCAGAGACCTGTCCGGCTTGGGTGGCCCTGCTGGTAGGTACACTACCGCCGGCATAGCTCTGAGCTTCGCTGGTACGCGCAAACCCTCGCCACCCGCACGGACAGTGCTTCGTTAAGGTGGTGTTCCCTGGGAGGGCCGTACTGCAATCAAGAGAAATAAATGATAACTCACGACCTTTTGATGTACAAACATAAATCTGTTGCATCTGTATATGTTTTCTTGCTAAGTAGCATCCATTCAAAAGTTCATGTTCCTATCTTAATTTTCTCTCTCTCTGATTCGGTAAAAAATCAGTGTGTTAGGGCAATGAACGTACTCAATATTTTCATTTCCTTTCACTCATTAAATATTGAGATATTGGAAATTCTAGATTTTTTTCTCGATATTTAATGTATTAAATTAATTTTCATTCAAACGAGATGTTATCTCAATTAATTCGTGAATTATAGCATAACAAGTAAACCATATCGCAAATGAGAAATCTTCCACTTCTTTTCACAAATAAAAAAGAAAATATCGAAAAACCCAGATACCTGTCTCTAGGTACGAAAGTTAACAGTATTCACAAACAAAAATCAAAATGGTATCTCAGTTACTTCCATTATAATAAGTGCGAAAATCTGAAAACTCACATAGTTTTACCCATCTCACCCTCTTAGCCAGATTTCAACATGTCGTCTCTAAGGTCAGCCTCTAAAATAACAATGATACATTACGTCAAAAATTCTGGTACGTATCTCGAATGTTCTTTTCTTTGTGCAATGATTAATATGTCAGTCCACACAATGCACCAAACGCTACCTAAAGAAATTCCAGAACATGCGAAAATTCCAGAAATTTGTTTTTAGTTATTTAATTTAGCAATATTTACAAATAATAATCTAGTTGGCATCTCAATTTGTTCAAAAACACTACGCTGTTAGCGCGTATGATAAAAACATGAAACCATTTCTGCTCTTTTGCGCTCCATAATACAAACATTAGTCTCATATTGAGATATTTAAATCAACAATGTTTGCATACAAAAACTGTGACGATTTCTCAACTAGCTCGTGAGATATAGTGAAAATTCGAGAAGTCTCTTTTACTTTATATTACCATTTTGAAATAGGAGTTGCGACATATTCTTCCTTAGTGGATGCTAACGTGTCAAATAAGAAACTTAATGTCAAAATTTCGTTTAATCCAGCTTCGGTACTTAAGGTGACTGTGGGTTGATGAATGAGACAGTCAGCATATAGAGAGATTTATATACTTCGTTCATAAACGTTAGTGATTAATTCAAAATAGTTACTAGTATTGTGTTTTAATAACTAATAAAGCAACAATAAACTAGACTCTTGTCAGTAATTTCTTCTCGTTCAATGTAACTATTAATTTAGCCTTGTAACTGTAATGTTTCTTGCGGTCGCTGATGGCCGGAGATGTTAAAAAGAGACCTAAAATAAACAATTAAAAAAAAAACTAGAGTCTCGTGACGCTGAAAATTTATCCTCAACGGATTATTTCATTGCAGGCAACTGCATAAAACCTCGTGAGCATTGATATATGTACAGTTAATTAATAATATCAGCAAGGAGCGCCTCTGTGCTACGGTACCTAATGTAGATGATGATACATCGAACAGGCGCTTAGGAAATTTTAAAGTGCTTGGTATCTATATCTCTAATGCAAAGGCACTTCACTTGACGTTGCGTAATTGTGTATTTGCCAACAAGGCCAAGTGAAGATCTATTTTTCTGCATTCGATGCTCTATTGTGACAAATACGCGAACACCCTCTTGTCGGTTTTTAGTCGCACATCAAAAGACTCAAATAAGACAAACATTTGCTTGAACCTTCGTCCACACTTGGTTCGCCGTGTTTCACTCAGTAGAGCAATGCGCGTGAACGAGATTTGTTAATATTCTGTTTCTTTAACCTGCTTTTTGACTTTTCATATTCTACAATCTCATTAATATGGATTGGAACATTTATATGGGCTGGGAAAACGAAACAGTATAAATATTTCTTGAATTATATCAAATACATCCCGTCCATCATTGGTATAAAACAAAAGTGTGGCGTTATTAGGTTATTTGCGCGTTCGGACCATGTGAGGATGGCATGTTCGTGATATTTGTGAATACGCAAATACACAAATATCGCAACGCCAAGTGAAGCGCCAACATAAGCGTACGATGTTCGCCAATCGTTCCTCGACTGCATCATATTCCTCTCAATCTACTTGGTTTATGATATCATTGCAGATACAGACATTTCATGTTCCTGTTTTAAAACTCCGAGATAAAATTGTTTTGTAAGAGTGGCACAGACCTTTGGAAACGATGTAATGCTCAATTTGGCAGCTCCCGTCGGAGAAGTTAGTAAACGAGAGCCGACTCTCCCTAAAAGTCTTTTACTTAAGTTTAATTTTAAATGTAACGTGGTGAGTCACGCTGCTTTACCTCTTTCTTAGGTAGAATCACAGATTACCTCAGTGAGTAGAATGGTTTATTGGAGGGAAAAATATGTATTAATTAAAACTACGTTAATCACTCTCTTTTTCTAACACGTAAACTACTACACAACCATAAGACAATTTTACTCGCCTCATTAATAATAATAAATTTACTGTCAAAAACGAAACAGTACAAACTGCGTATGACCACGTGGGGGACAACAAACTAATTTACTCTACGGAAGCAAGCAAGGGACCATCCCATCAATTCCGATCAAGGGCTCTAAGGCAGAGGCGGATTCAAACATTTCAGCAAAAGTTCCTAGATAAGAT
>NNCF01132735.1:226726-237492 GCA_002313205.1 Laupala kohalensis
TGGATATAATTGGAGGACATTGATTTGGATATATTGAGTTCGTTATTTTACCTACTTCTGAGAAGTAAGAATTAAACAAATTTGAGATGTTCTGAGGATTTGACACGATTTTGCCATCGTTTAGTAGAGAAATATTTTCTTCGTGATTTTCAGAAGTTGACGTGTAATTTTTAACAATATTCCACATGACTTTCATCCGGTTGTTCGATTTTAGTACCTGCCAGTCGTTTTCCATAACTTTAGCTGCATTTCTTAGAATAGTCTTATATTTACGAAAATAATTATGGAATTCGGGTGGTTGGTTATTGAGTTTTGAAAGATAATATAAACAGCGTTTGTTTTTGAAGAAATTCTTATCCCTTGTGTGATCCATCTATTGTATTTCTTTGTGTTAATTAACTTGCGTTTTATGGGAAAGTTAGAGTTGTAATGTTAAGCTAGAGTTGTCATTGTTCCCTAATTCCAAGTATCAAGATTGGCAACTATTTGGATTGACAACTAGTTTCCGATTTTACATGGGAGTTATTTATCAACATGTTTTAATATTCTCTGAATTTGATTAAAACTGTGCATGTTGGTAACGCCTTCAACATTTTAAAAACTATGTTGGTAGCACATACTGTTTACAAATGGCGGTGATGGGGAAAGATAGAGTGACAGTATTGTATCTAGTTTTCAATTGTGTTTGTTCAATTGTGATTGTACTTTTAAATAAGTGGGTGTATGTGCATGTAGGATTTCCGAATATAACTCTTAGCCTCCTACATTTTGCTATTACCTTTGTGGGATTGTATATATGTCAACAATGGAACATGTTCCAAGTGAAATCAGTAGGACTGAAGGACATGTTGCCGCTAGCGATGACATTTTGTGGTTTTGTTGTTTTCACAAATTTAAGTTTGCAACATAATACTGTAGGGACCTTTCAGTTGACAAAATTCATGACTGCACCATGTGTTATAATGATACAAATATTCCTGTATGACAAGCAGTTTTCATTATTAGTAAAGTTGACTTTGGTGAGTTCATTTAATATGTAGATATATTCATGTTCTATATCTGATTGCAAAATTATGCTCTTTTTTGCTATGGACACTAATTTACTATGTAAACATGTTGATGCTCTAAGTTTTGTATATCTTTTCATCTTGGTTTCATGAAAGTCATCACATTGATAATAATAAATTTATTGTCAAAAAAACAGTACAAACTGCATATGACCACGTGGAGGACAATAAACTAATTTACTGTCCGGAAGCAAGCAAGGGACCATCCCATCAATTCCGATCAAGGGCCCTAAGGCAGAGGCGGATTCAAAAATTTCAGCAAAAGTTCCTAGATAAGATAAAAAGTTAGCTGCGAGTTATAATACATATATAATGTCAATATGTTTGTAATTTAACGCAAATATGTTTGTAAATTTACATGTAAAAGTTATTATCGAACTATAGATTATTCTGAGTATAGTGTTTAAAAATCATAAGAGTTAACACTAAAAAAACAGTGTCTATCATTTAACAATAGGTAAACAAAATATCTGTGCCAAGTATCTGTTTTGTTAAATTGAATCCAAATAAAAACATTTATGAAAACAAAAATTTCGTAGGTCTTTATATTCAAGCGAATCTTAAATGGAATTGTCTCTTTGATGATCTACATTCCAAATTAAACATATTGTGTGATATTATTATGAATCCTTGTGTAAGTCATAAGTCCACATGCTTCCTGTCATGTGTATTTTGCATATATTAACCCCTATTTATGATATGATATAATCTTTTAGACCCCTCCTGTTCAGAGCATCCAGACTTCCCAGTTGCAACAGTTCCCAATTGTTTGTGTAATATATACAGTTTGTGTCTCACCCTGAAATTCTTGTAATCTGTTATTTAGATAATTAAATATACTATATTTTCCTTGCAAATGTATGAAATGCTTGTGTTGGTTAAGACTGATTTTCATGAATATTTATCTTGCTTCTTCAGGAATGTCCTTTTTAATATCACAGTAGTCTCAATAGTGCCAATATTTATTGTTCTAACATTCCAACCACTCTGTACCAAAACAGGTCATAACATTCTGTATAAATCCCTTTCCTAAGATGTAACAAGTGTCATTAATCTGATTCTCTTCAAATGCTTGGTTAAAAGCTTCCTTCTGCACCATTGATTCTGCAGTGTAAAATTTAATTGATTTTAATAAAAGTTAATACGAGATTTAATTTTTTATGCAATTTTTTAAAATAATTATGTTTATTATAAATAAATGATATTTCCCTGTATTAATTATGCCATTGCTATGGTACTTGGAATTATAGCTGATGAAAATTCAAAATTATTTTCTTGCATTGTTTCTCATTACTTCTAAGTTTATTTTTATCTGTACTCAACCTTTATCTGCACTGTCATATACTTTAACTGTGTAACCTTGAGTTCTTCTTTGGTTGGAGGCAAACGTATATATTAGCCCATGAGGCTTGTCAGTATTGGGGGATGGCAGTGTCATTAATACTATTGTTTTCTCAAATTTTGAGGCATTTAAGTATTAACAATTTATTAGCGGATGTCATGATTTCATTAGGTAACAGAAACATTAGTTCTATCTGTGCGTCAGGGCCCTTGATCAGAACTGATGGGATGGTCCTGTGCTTGTTTTATAATAGTAATTTAGTTATTTGTTCTCCACATGGTCATATGCAGTTTATAACAGCATTTTTGACAATAATTTTATTATTATAATAATGATCTTATTTGATGGAAGAATTTCTGTATTATCTAAAGTGGTGGTGTTATTTTACAGATACCAATCACAGTGGGAGTGTTTTTGAACTTCTGTTATGATCTGCAATTTAGTTTAATAGGAACACTGTATGCTTGCCTGGGTGTGTTAGTTACATCATTCTACCAAGTGGTATACATTTTTGAATTTCTGTGTCTTATATTTTTGAAGTTCTATTATTTTCAATGTAATTTTGGTACCGAACTTGTTTGTTATTTAGCTGGTCAGTCAGAAGCAACATGAATTACAAATGGATTCTATGCAGTTACTGTATTATCAAGCACCTCTTTCTGCCTTCATGCTGTTATTACTGGTGCCGTTTTTGGAACCAATCCATGCCACTATCATTCATGATTGGACAGTCTTGGATATCGTATGTAACAATGTAATGTACTGCATGATTCTGAATATACATTGTTCTTTATCATTTGTCTGTTTCAATATTTTCAGACTATGGTTTTAGCTTCTTGCCTGGTAGCTTTCTTTGTGAATATTTCTACTTATTGGATAATTGGTAATACATCGCCTCTTACGTATCCTTTACTGGTGAATAATTTTATTTTACACAGTGGTTGTATTGGTGCAAGTCACTATTAATTTTTCTGTGTTGTAGATTTTTTAGTGTAGCAAAACTTAGTTTTTTTTGCAACAATGAAAAAAAGGTTGGAAATGTATTATTTCTTGACTCCTTTTAGATATAATATGGTTGGTCACTTGAAGTTCTGTTTGACAGTTCTTGGCGGTGTGTTGATATTTGAAGACTCTTTGCACATAAATCAAGGAATCGGTGTTCTCTTGACTGTTTTGGGTGTTACAGCATATGCTCATGTGAAGGTAAAATGAAAATTTAGGAAATAAACTGATATGATTTGTACATTCTTATAAATCTTTAAATACTTGAAGTATTGTGCTTAAGGTAATATGAATGTGCTAGGCGCTAGTCAAGCATACATAACCATTTATGAAACATTCAGTAGTGTTATCTATTCTGTTTACATCAAAATAATCATTATAACAGAATTGGAGGAATTTGTCTGATGTTGACAGATTGATGTTCATTATAAGTAGTAAAAGATTTTGTCATTCTGTCATTATTTATCGATGCAAAAGGTGTTTAAGGCCGCATGGTGGCCATCTTCAGTGCTACATTTTTTTTATTTTTTTTGTAATTTATATTTTGTAAAAATATTTTTTGTAGCACTGTTGATGGCTGCCATGCGGCCGAAAAGGCCTTTTTCATCAATAAATAGTGACAGAATGACGAAATCTTTTACTTCTTGTAATTCTTTAAAAGTGAATTCCATTNATAATGACAGAATGAAAAAATCTTTTACTACTCATAATTATAACAGAAATCAATGAAATATGCTGTATTGAAAAACTGTGAATTATTAATTATACTATTTAAATTGAAACACTGTATTTGAATAATGGTCTCTAGTTTGACTAGAGTTCTCTAGTTTTGTGGCTGTTTTGGAGAATAACTTTCAAAAATTGTCCAAAAGGCAAGGCAAATTTCGTTCTATTTTTTTTTTCTATATTAAATTTTTGACATGGGCAATAGTTTTTTATACCAATATCAATGAAAATTACATAAGAATTTATTAGAAAATAGTATCTTCAGAGACTTTACGAATAAGAGGCTATACAACTTTAAGGATGTTTTATTCAAATATTAGCACGGAAAGGTCCAAATTTTATTTGACTACTTTATAATGATTTTTTCTTTCATTAAAAAATGTTTGATATTTCGTAACAGCTGTCAGGTCGCTCATATTACCATAACTTGTTAAAAGTATTTAAACAGTGCTTTTCAATACTGAGATGCATTTAGATGAATAGAGGTCAGAATTTTATTTATTCATAAAATAATGAAGTGCTCTCTGTCTTATGTGGAAGCCTTCATGTGAATGCTGTGCATTAGTGTTGTTTTGCTGCAGATGAAGACAATATCATGTGAATGTCAGGTGTGTGTTGCTTGTCAGAAGAGTGTATCTTAATGCACTTGCATGACTGAAGATAGTTGACCTCTTATGTAGAAGTACCTTTTTTTCAAAATGCATCTCGAATAAAATATATGTCTTGTGAAAATGATAAAATATGCTCTGAATGTAATGTATTAGATTTATTTGTTTCATAATTTATGTTTTGCAGATGAATTTTGTTACCAATTTGGCCGACAGGTTATAATGAGGACACTTTATTGGGCAAAAAGTGCATATTTTGTCGTTATTTCAGCTGAAGTCCTTTATAGAAATAACATCAGCATTTATTTTAAGAAATATTTTAGTGAGTTTTATTTTGTCACTAGATGCACGAGCATAAACCTTCACCTCGCTCGTTGGAAAATGGACGTGAGTTGCTTATTCGCAAGCTGTAATGAAGATTGATGATATTTTTAAGACTCTGTGAATGAACATCTAGTATTCGAAGAATTGAGGAAGGTTGGTATGGAACACCTATTTTGATATGCTTTGTGTCTTATTTTGAAAGAAGTGTTTGTTGAATTCTAAAACATGCATAATGTTTCATGCTAAGCAATTTAGTTCTCCAAACAAAAAATAGGATATTCAAGAAAAGTTTATTAAAACTTTATACAGCATTGTTGTTGCTTCAGAATCCAGTCATTTTTCCTTGTGTATCAAACTTAAATCCTTGCATATGGTATGTAGGAGTAAGTTATCTCCAAAGTATGCTTATGAAAAAATTCTTCCTACATGTGGAGAAATCAAGCAAATGTACATGAATCACACCAAAAGTATGGAACATGTTACTCTGATGATCACAACTCATCTGAAGTTAAGAGATGATATTTATTATATATTAAGAGGTGACGCTGAAGCTGAAGCCGATCCCTATGACTTTTCACCCTCTTCACTGTTTTCTAATTCAAATATTTGCAATTTTCAAATTTCTTTTATTAATAAGATTATCTGTCAAGTCCAAGTTCCTAAGTCATAATCTTGATTATTCTGAATTTTTTATCGATTTCTTTTGATAGAATAAAGCCTATTGACTATATGTACTTGTTCTTTTGTTTTGAAAATAATTGTGTAGTATAAAAAATATGCCTTTATTTTTTATGTATTTTAATTGTTATATATTATTTGGAAATAAAAAGTTAATTACTACATATTTGATTATTAACTTCATTTAGAAGTAGGTTCTTGATCAGAAATGATGGGATAGTCCCTTGCCTGTCTCCGGAGAGTAAATTGGTTTATTGCTCCCTTCCCACAGTGCTGTCATCTAATTCAGGCTTAATCAGACATTTGCCCCCTTACTTTGTACAGTAGTGGTCTTTCAGGTACAATGACAGGGTTAAAAAGAGTAGTAGGAATGAATTTCAATTTTTCTGTTTGTGGTAAAATTGTTAGTTGAAGCAGTTTACCCGGCAAGTCCTGCAGCAGAGGATTGACTCTTGCTTGGGACAATGAATATTTACTCTAAATTTCTATAAAATTGCTTCAAATTCGTGAACTTTTTTAAAGGTAATTTTTCTTCCAGCAGACTTAAAAAATTTTGTTGTTAAATATGTATATAATTTTCTAATGAGATTTTTAGTCTTTCTTCAATTGATTTATTAAAACAAAAAATATTCTTTATATCTATTTTGTTTGTTATTTTAATCCATTCATATTATTATAATTTTGTTCATATTTCTTATGATGTAGTTATCTATATTTATTCTACAGAGACATTCTTGAGGAAGTCTCCATACTTTAAGACATTAATCATGTTTTTACCATGCATCTTCACTCAATTTTCATTATGATTGGAAACCTTTTCAGGAGACCTTACTCCCAACTCAGCCAAACATGACTGGAGCTCTGCCATTTAAACAATTTGCTGACTTGATGCATCTACCAGTCTTCTCTGTTGGAGCTTTGAATTTCAACAATAATGGTTGAAATTAAATGTCGATCCTATCGCAAACATTAAGCTCTAACTGTTGGTGGACTTGTCCTCGTAATTTTACCTAGTTTTCAAATTCATTTCTTGCCAGAAATGTGGTGATACTGCTGATTTTTCTTATTTGTTTAAATTTTATATTCCTAAATGTTCTTTTTATCCAGTGCTTCTATATGTTTTTTTTTTACCAATGTATAATTTCTTACCATCACTACATTGAATTGTGTAAGTGATGGGAGAAAGGATTCTCAAAATCTTTCCTGACCCTAATATAAATGGAGTGAATATGTGTAGTAAAAACTTGGTTGATGTAGTTCATTACAGATACCTATAATTTGAAAATTATTTGACAAAATGACATTTCAAAGGGTGTTAGTGCTATCAGGAAACATCATATACCTTATTTATTTGTTACGTCTCATAACAAATATTTAATGTGCGTTTTTTGTTTTTTTTTGTTTTCAGTGCTGAGATGAAAAATGAGATTTCTGAGTGGTTTAGTTGAAAAAAAAAATTTACTGGAATTCACATTGATATTCAGGAATTCCCAAGTGCACTGTGTTAATTTGGGGTTGAGACATGTATAGATTGATCTTCGTCTCAATCCTGGAAAATATTATGGACTATGTACATAAATAAATAAAGAATGTAATTATTCCTTTTTTCATTTTTGGTGAGTCCCAATACATCAAAATAAATATTTAGTATATTATTTATACTACAGTATTATATTTTTACTATATTATTCCAATGATTTGCTGATGAACAAACATACAGTTTGCATCATTTTATATTTGCAAATCAGAGCTATCAGACATGTACTGAGTCACGATTGTGTTTAGATATTTATAAACAATGTCATAAATGCCGTTTATTTAATTATTTTTGTTTGTTTTGAATGGAATATCTTGTTTTAGAGATGAACATTTTTTAAAGATATTAGTGCTGCCATGCACATTCTTTCACAATAATATTTCATTTTTGATTTACTAGATTATGTTTTCTGTGTCCTTAGTTTATTAGCATTGAAAAAAGTGCCATCGGTGGATATAATTGTTGCGGCAAGAGTTTAAGAAAGTAAAGTTGAAAAGAATTAATGTGTATTGATAATAATTTTTGTTTTTGTAGTTATAATTTCTATGCACCAAATACGTCAAATACACATGTAATATTTCAAGACTTCATAATGTGTGGTAATAATTATAAATGATTTTAAAGAAAACTCTCTACAGGAGTTTTGACCGTAAAGCCCCTAGAATATACGCAACTGATTTAAAAAAGCTACCTTCTGTTGTTTGTCATAGTAACTAGATATGAAAGTGGACTATTGAGATTATTGCAATAATAATTGTTGTAGTGCTGAATATTGCTGCTGTATGCTTTCGCATTTCTTTCTACCTTGACTCTCTTCTTCATAAGCTATTGGATGCGCTTGGTTGAGCTCTGTATTGTTGGTTCAAAAACTCAAACTGTATATACTCCGAGTCACGTAGCTTTGCTGAAAGTAACGCAACACGGCTGCCTAACACGAATCGTCTACTTCTGTGAATATCCAAATAAATATTAATATTAGTAACAAAAGTGACTATTTGCTGTAAAAATACAATTTGATAACACAACAAATTAAGACACAAGAAATATTCGTTCCACATGCTCAATGCAGAAGAAACAGAATAGTGGCACAAGAGCAAGTGAAGTGAATTGATGGCTGATATTGGCAATAGATTTAAGTTTTCAGAAATTCAAATGTGCCACCAACATAACGCGAGGTACAATTATTACTCTTATGGAAGATGTTGGCTACATTGCTCACGAGCCAATGACAAATAAATTCATTAATTAATTATTTATTGTGAAGAGAGCTGCTCTTACAAACTACCTATGACCACATTGAGGACAATAAAGTAATTTACTGTGACTAATATACAATAAACTAATAAATAAACACAGTGCATGGTTTCTATTCTTGTGTAATTCTCTTAACTCACTCGACGTTAACTTTTCTCAAAAAGCAAAGAAACATGGCGTTGAGTATAGCATTTATGCAGCCCTGGCACATCATCATTTCTTTATTATTCAATAATATTTGAGAAAAGGATAAAAATCATTTTATTATTGATTTGAATCTGAACTTCATTCTCTTATTAAGTATCTTTTATTGAGTTAACATAAATAAATCAATTTCTAAATTTAAATTATGAATTACAATTTTTTCTCCAGAAGCAACTTCATGTTAACAGTTTTGTCAGCAATGCTGTGTGCGTGGGTTGATAGGAGGGATTTTAATAGGGCACACTTTCGGTTTTGGGGGACCACAAAGCTAAGAATTTTCATCAAAATGTCTCACTATTACAATACCTTCTTTGTACTATGTATATGACAAAGTATAAATTAACATCTGAGACTCAACCGTTTTTGACCCTGAAGTGTTGTGAAGTTTATAATTCTTAAATCCTTACATGTATAGCGTTGCTATTCATTTTAAAGTGCTTGAACATCGTGAATTAAAATTATCGTTGTGCAGGACTCTGTGTGAATTCACATGAATGTTGAAGTTTACGAGGATTATAACTTTTTAGAGTTGATATTGACAAATGATTGTTTCAAGTATTTTCTGTAACAGTGGAATCTTTTTAGGAAGTAAGCAAATGTAAAAATATTTTGTCTATGTGAATGCGTTGTCAAAAGTTATTTTTTCTTTTAATTTTTCTATTCAGCAAGAAGGCTTATTTTTTGTTTTGTTTTTTTGCAAATATTAATCATTTTTCTAAATTCTGGACATGTTGAAAGTACTGAAGGAAGGTTGTCCATTACGATGATTATACAAATAATAAACAGTTTAAATAAAAAAATCTTGTTGCCAAAGTGAATGACTGTGAAGTATCTTATACTCATAATAAAACATGAAATCATAATTTATCTTTTTCAAATATATGAGGCATCAAATGTAAAATTTATTAAGTAAGATAAAGGTGTTTGAGTATTCAGGTAAAAAATTAAACATCATTCATACTGCCGATGTTTCGAACATTTATTTGTCTTTCTTTGGAACTAAACAGAACACTAATATTTGACCCATATACTGAACAAACTTTATCCTATATGATGAACGGGGGCCAACAGAAATATGGAATTCAGTGTAAAATTTATTTTTCTCTGGTGCTTTCTTTCATTTACATGAATTAAACTTTGACTCTATTTGTTATAATTTTTCCTTATACCATAAAATTAATTATGTAAAAGGCCATCTGTGAAGAATCGGTCTGATGTTGACAGATTGATGTTCATTACAAGAAGTAAAAGATGTTGTCATTCTGTCATTATTTATTGATCCAAAAGGACTTTTTGGCCTCGTGGCAGCCATCTTCAGTGCTACAAATTTTTTTTTACAAAATATAAATTGAATAAATAATAAATATAAATTGAAACATTCTAAAAACAATCTACCCCCTTCTTCTTCGAAAAGTTAATAATTTTCAATATAATATCAAAAAATAACAGGAAAGGAGAAAGCTGGCATACCTGGGTCCTTTGGCAAGCGGTGGCTGAAAGCACCATTGTCTCATGCCAAAGTCTTGAGAGAAGAATTTATTGTTGAATTTAAAATAGTTTTGGGGCAATTGGATTTTTCTAGTATTGAATCTACAAGTGTTTTACAATCTGATGATGGAGTGTTGTGGAAAAGGTTTGTCAAGTTGAAATAAATTAATTTTGCATTCTTCGGTACGTTTATGCTTTTAATCTTGTTCAAGTTTCTTAGCCAGTCGGGGAGTGATAGTGTTCGTGTGTGAAACCACAGGTCTGATGGGACTGTGTGTTTTATGTAGTTCTGGTAGGGCATAAGGCAACGGTGGTCTTGGCTCAAACGGGATGAAATTTCTGGAGTGAGGGATGAGAGTATACATGCCACCCACACATAATCATGCAATGTTCCATGCTATGGTACATTGACTGTTCTCCATTCCAATTTCAACATTACCATTGCCCCCCACCAAAAAAAAATCCATTCTTTATCTAATCAATATTTTATCAATAGGCAATCTTTATCTAAAGTTGGCAAATTTATTTAAACAACA
>NNCF01132738.1:0-23276 GCA_002313205.1 Laupala kohalensis
TTGCTTGGAGGGCACTCAGCGAATCAGAACAAATCAGGAAATGTGATCCGCGGGAGCACTTTATAGTTCGCAATGCTCGCAATATGGTGTAGCACTCAGCAGTGTAAACACTGCACAAGTTCCCTAGACGGTAGCCACTGGTCTCACGTGGAAATACCACGGAGCAGTCGACACCATCAGCCTGCTTCGACCCGTCGGTAAACACAGGGATACGGACCCGATGTTTGTAGAGGATTAGCTGAAAGTATACCCTCAACATCGGAGCTGGAGTGTTCTTCTTGTCGTAATGCAGAAGCTCGAAAATATTCTTCGGCTTGTGCAAAACCCAAGGGGGTGACTTACTAAAACCTTGATGTAAGACATTAGGTGTGCGTATATTTAAGGTTTCCATAATTTGTTTGGAGCGATATCCAAAAGGTTTGGTTGCTCTCAGTCTGTTGTTGTAGAAAAGGATGGAAGAAGAGAAAGGATGAAAAACTGCGTTGTGCACCAGATTGTCGGGTAAAGTTTGCAAGTGGCAAAAATGTCGTAGCATTAGAATTTGCCGCCGGAGGGAAAGAGATGGTTCGCCACTCTCGACATACAAACTAGGAATGGGACTAGTACGGGATGCACCCGTAACTAGTCGAATTCCTGCATGGTGGACACTATACAACTTCTTTAAATAGCTTGCACGAGCAGAGCTATATACAACGCAGCCATAATCGAGCCGAGATCTTATGAATGCTCGATAAAACTGGTGCAGGGAGTAGCGATCAGCGCCCCATTCAAAGCTACTGAGGCACTTCAATAAATTCAGAAATTTTAATGTTCTTGCTCTTAGGTCTGTTAGATGTTCAATCCAATTCAATCTCTGATCAAAGATCAGACCTAAGAATTTCACAAAAGGATAGAATTTGAGAACGTTGTTCCCCAGGGCGAGGTGAGGTTCTGCCAGAAGGCTTGGTCTCCTACTGAAAAGAACACAGCGTGTTTTCTCAGCAGAGAAACGAAAACCTGTCGTTTTCGACCAGTGGTATAATCTATTAAGGACGAGTTGGATTTGTCGCTCCGCACCTGTGACACTCTGTGATGAACAAAAGATAGCATAGTCATCGACAAAAAGAGAGTGTAAAACAGGATTCTTTACAGCAGACGTTATGCTGTTTATGGCCACTGCAAATAAGGTCACACTCAAGACTGAGCCCTGAGGAACACCGTTCTCTTGAAGAAGGAGATCCGAGGTGTCTCTTCCAATTCTATAGCGGAAGGAACGTTGATCCAAAAAGGACATGAGCATCAGAGGAAGACGTCCTCTAAATCCCCAGGCATAGAGTTGTTGTAAAATGCCATGACGCCAAGTAGTATCGTAAGCCTTCTCGATGTAAAAGAATATTCCGATGAGATATTGTCTTCGGACGAAAGCATCTTGAATTGCTGATTCCAGGAGAAGTAAGTTGTCCAGGGTAGAATGGAACTTCCTGAAACCAAACTGAGATCGACTCAGTAATTCATGCCGTTCAAGATACCAGACGAGACGTCGGTTGATAATTCTCTCCAGAGTTTTACCAACACAACTCGTCAAGGCAATGCTTCGATAACTACTAATGTTCGTTTTGTCCTTACCTGGTTTTAATAAAGGGATAAGCGTTGCTTCCTTCCAGGAATTAGGGAATACTCCCTCGGACCAAGAAAGATTAAAGATATCCAGAAGGTATTCTTTCGACTCGAGACTGAGTTGTCTCAGCATTTCATAATGAATTGAATCAGGGCCAGGAGCAGTGTTGTGGACTGTCGCTAGAGCTGACTCAAGTTCCCACATAGAGAAGGAAGAGTTGTAGGGTTCCCAGTTGGTAGAACGAAAGTCAAATGGTGTGCTCACTGCTGTTTCCCTTTTTCTCGCGATATCAGGACCGCAGTTTGCTGTTGATGTTAGGTCAGCAAAATATTCAGCCATTGCTGTTGCCATTTCTCCGTTGTTGGTGAGAACCCGA
The DNA here is from genome assembly GCA_002313205.1 of Laupala kohalensis. Lineage (NCBI taxonomy): Eukaryota > Metazoa > Arthropoda > Insecta > Orthoptera > Trigonidiidae > Laupala > Laupala kohalensis. The sequence goes on from NNCF01132738.1 coordinate 1,974, forward strand.
CCCTGATAATTGAGTCCAGATATTGGGACTTGAGAATACCTTCCAGATATCTTTCGGATTGACTCCCATACTTTAGTGGACAATGTTGTTCTCCTAATGGTGCTTAGAAACACTTTCCAGGAGGTGAATCAGGATTCTTTGATAGTTCTGCGCGCTTTTGCTCTAGCAATCCGATATGCGGCGAGGTTTTCCGGATATGATCTAGCCTTAAATCTTCGCAATGCTCTTTGCCTTTACCGAATGGCAGATCGACATGCGTCGTTCCACCACGGGATATGAGGTCTTCGCGGAAATATAGATGTTTTCGGAATGGATTCATCAGCGGCGTGATGAATCACCTGGGTCCGATGGTCGACCCTCTCTTGGACACTACCAGTTTCTCTTAAGACAGACAGAGAACGGTACTGTGTCCAATTAGCCTTACTGATAATCCATTTCTGTGGCTTGCATTCGGAAATATTCGCACGTTCCTGCAACGACAACCAGATAGGATGATGGTCGCTACCATGCAGATCATCTTCTACCCTCCATTGAAAGATATCAGCAACTTCAGGGGAGCAAATTGATAGGTCTATAGCAGTCCATGACCCAGTGGCAAATGCAAAGTGGGTCATCTCCCCGGTGTTCATTAAGCATAAATCTTCTCCCTCAAAGAGACAATTCAGCAGTCGGCCCCTGGGGCAATCGCTCGAAGAGCCCCACAGTACACTGTGGGCATTGAAATCTCCGTGGAGAAGGAATGGTCGAGGAAGCTGATGAATTAAATCTCTGAGGGAGTATTTAGAAAAATCTCGTGTCGGAGGAAGATATATAGAACACACGGTCATAGATGGTATACTGTGAATTTTGACTACTATAGCCTGGATGTGGGTTTGTAGAAGATCAGGTGAGCAGAGGATTGTGTTTCTAACAAACACGGCAACTCCTCCTCTTGCTCGATCTCCCGTGGTGTCGTCATATCTGAAGCTGCTGTATCCTGGCAGAGAGGGTGAGTGTTCTGGTAAAAGGTGTGTCTCTTGTAGGCAAATACAGATCGGATTACGACGCGCTAAGAGTTGTAACTCTTCACGTTGCGTTCTGTAACCATTAAGGTTCCACAGAAGTATGGATGCCATTACTTTTTGGAGCCTCCGGGGTCAGGCTCTTGAATGTGCATTTCCGCGTCACCTTTGGACAATGCACATTCCGACTCAAAGGTAGGACGAACGGAGATATTCTTCATTCGTCTCCCGGACTTCTTTGATGTTTGCTTCGATTTTATGAAGTCAACAAGGTTCAGGGATTTAGCCTTCGAACCTTGCTTGGTTTTTTTCTGTTTAATATTAGAAGGAATATGTGGTACACTGCTGGTCTTTATATTAGATGGACGGGGTGTGGAGAAAGTCTTGGGCTTGACAGGTGTTTCTTGGATATTTTTCTTGCCGCATTTTCACTGGCATGTGCACGACGTTGTCGTAGACACGTCAGTGAAATCGGCCTGGATTGCCACGTTCTCTTTGATTACAGGAGTCTTGACTGCGGTGGAGTAACTGGTAGAGAATACAGGGTATAAAGCCCTGTATTTCTTCCGAGCTTCACCGTACGGGATCTTCTCCGTAGTCTTAATCTCTTGTATCTTTTTTTCTTCGAGGAAGGCGACACACTCCCTGCTCCTTATCGGGTGGCTGCCTGTGCAATTAATACACTTAGCAGGCCCCGGGCATGAGACGCCGGGTTCGTGTGCTTTCTTACCGCATTTTCCGCATGTTTCACGGCCCTTAGAAGATGTTTTTGTATGTCCAAACCTCTGACACTTGAAATAGCGCAGAGGATTTGGAACAAAGTGTCGCACCGGCAGGTTAAGCCATCCAGCTTTAATATCCTTTGGTAGTTGGGGACAGTCAAAAGTCAAGACGAAGGAACTGGTCTTCTGGAGAACACCATTAACCTTCCTCATGATCTGACTGACCTCAACTACGTGGTCTGTCTCCTATTCCGCAATTAGGTTTTCAGTTGACATATCCATAATATCCCTGCAACTTTCGACCCCCTTGCTGCGATTAAGCGCAGCATGGAGCTCGCACGTCACAGGGAACTCTCCCAACATTTCACACTTTAACAGTGTTAGTGCCTGTTTGTTGGAGTTGGTTTCCAACAACATGGTACCATTACGTAACCTTTTAATATTCTTCAATGTACCACATATCATTGGAAGCCCTTTATAAATGTAAAAGGGAGAAACTTGTTCCAAAGTTCCTTCCTTTCTTTTCATTATTATGAAAACATTCTGGTAAGGAATGTTCTGTTTCTTTTCATTTCTTGTTTCAGAAGCGGGAGGGTTGGCAACCCTCGGCCGCTTCGAAGATCCTGAGGCGTAAGACTTACCCTGCGGCTCGCCCACTCCGCAAGGTAGGGGAATCGAAATATCTGTCATTTTGACCCACGAGTTCGGAGGAAATAAATGTCCGGTGACGTGGAGCCTTCGCATCACGTCACTAAGCCTTGCTCAACTGAGGTGCGGCAGTTGCCCCAGAGGTTGATACGCTAGAGAGTGTTTGTCCTCAACATCCATTCACCTCAAAGGCGCGTAACACACCTTGAGGTTGAGGCGTTTTTTATAGAGGTTTAATCCTTCCTCGCGACCCGGCCAATGAAGGCCCTTCAAAACATGCAACTTTCCACCATCGCGCCAATGGTGGTCGCTGAAGCATGTCCAAAGCTTACGGTGTCCGAGGACTGGTGGCGCAGTACCAGTCCCCAGCTCGGGGCCGTGGGTTCGCCAAGCCCATACTTACTCGAAACTGAGTTCCCTGCGGGGGAAAGAGGAAAAAAGAGAAGAAGAAGAAAGAGAAGAGGAAAATGAAAGATACCCTAGCTCTAATAGCGTCGGGATCGAAAGGAACAAGAGGTGACCAAGGGTGGTCGGTATAGATAAAGAAAGGAGCATGGCACAAGCAAGTGGAAGCAGTGCCAGACTCAGCTCGGGGCCCCGTGTTCGCCAAACACATATTTACCCGATGTAAGCCCCCTGGGAGGAGGAAGAGAAGAAGAAATAGAGGAAAGAGAAGAGGAAGAAAATGAAAGATACCCTAGCTAATAGCGTCGGGATCGAATACAAGTCTGTTGAGTGTACTATCAGTGACTAAGCAATATTTCCCCAGGAGATCACAGATTTTTAATATATTTTCTATAACGGATGGTGACTAATTATTCTATCGGAAATATCAAGATAATTAATATTGTAGCCTACGTAATAATAGATAAAACATAAAATGTTTAAAAAACCGATCGTTATAGACAGAGAGAATGAATTTTCCGAAAATATTCACATTTTACCACTTAGAGAGTGTCTGGTAGAGGGGTATCTCCAGGGGTACTCTTAGAAACTTGTAAGAATAATTTTTTTTTTTTCGATTTGAAACCTTATTCACTGGGTTATGGGTAAACAGCAGAAGTTGTCGGAAACTTCTGAATTTTCAATCTGTTTCTACTCTGTGGATGGTAAAAAGAGGAGTGGCACCAAATTGAATTTTTTCAGGTTACATAGCAATTAACAATACGATGTACAAGCATTGTATTTTCTACATAACAAATTGTCATGAATTTATAAGTATCCATACTGTAGATAATTTAAATAAATGAATAACTTTATTGTCGAAAAAGAATTTACGAACTACGAATGACTACATGGAGGACATTAAACAAGGGACCATCCCATCAATTCCGATTGTTTAACATTCTTTCGGTTTCGGTAAGTTGTGAAATGTTGCAAAATAAATATACATTTTATTACCATTCAGTTACATTTCAGAAAATTAATAAAATATTATTTGATACTGGAATTTATCGGTAAACCTAACTCCTAATTTTCCGTATTAGTGCAAGTTAATTCTTTTCACAAATTATTTTAAAAGAGAATCATCCTGCAATTTTAAATAACAGCATAAGAGATGTACGTTTTTTTTAACTTTCTCATATACGTACTGTATATATATCTGTTTTGGCTATCCCTGATTCTGAAAAACTTGTTTTTGGCATAACGTGCATCTGTCCGTTTTTTTATCCGAGCTTTACGGCTCGCCGATATCAAGGCGATTATAACCCTAACATTTCTGTACAGGTACGGAAATTTTCTTACGCACTAAGAACAGTCAACATGACTCTTCCCGCGTGTGGGACTCGGATGCGGTATTTTGCTTGAAAATTTGTTATAAACGAAGTACAATAATTTTTTGTCTCCTACACTGACATGTTAGATTACTGTTTCAAGAATCTTGAATAAATTTTAGTTGTGTAAATGTCCAAGCAGACGTTTAATACCCTTTTATTACACTGAAATGAAATACGGATCATTCTTTAATCGTATAATCGGTCTCACAAATTCAACCACCGCTAACTTCAACAAAAACGTTCATATCGTCCAGTCTCTCTTTTTACCCATTGACAGGTTTTCATAGCAGTGTAATCAGCAATGAGCATAATTTTGCAATTAGTTGTGGCGAAAGACATATCGTTTACGTATAGGATAGGGTATAAAATTTAACTTTTCGGAACTCCGCAAGTAAATGGTTTCGTTTCTGAAACATAATGCTGGAATACTTTAGTTTCAAAATGTGAAATTTCAACTTGATAATGCCTATCTATTAATTAGGAAGTCAATCAATCCATGAGTGCTATAAGAATACCGCTTTTAAAGAAGATATTCGTAATCGATTATATCGAAGGACAGAAAAAAATACATCTTGATATTCTCCGCAGACAAGAGAAATGGTAACATATTATTTTAAAGATTTGGCGCAGATTGTAGAAAAAAATTTACTGAAACCGTACGAATCTTTTTTTTTTATTTTTTTATTTTTTATGTGGGGCTTTACGGCTCATTTCGACATCAAAGGTCATTGGAGACCGAAAAACTTGTAGAGGTAGGGAAAATGCAGTTACGCACTAAGGAGAGCCAACATGACTCCCCCCGCGTGTGGGACAAGTCGAAAGATTCAACACTACCCACTAAAAACCCTCCTGAGTTACAATAGATCCAAAGATAAATCAAAATATAAGAATAGAAAAATTGCATGAAAGCATTCTAAAAATCGAAAATAAAGAAAAGAATAAATTTCGAGAAAAAATAAATGAAATTAAATTTAAACAAATTTAAATCCTAACCCTCCCGAGAATTTGTGGGCGGAGCCCCGTTTCGTTTATGGATTTGAGTAAAAACATACGAAGATAGATCAGATACTGATCCAGAGACCGATTTCCTGAAGGAATCTAAAAACGCGCATTAAAATCAGTTCATTTTGTCCCAACATAACGTTCAAACTGTTCGGTAGATTGTGTCGCCGTCGGCTGGTACTAAATTTGAGACACTCCAGAAGAAAGTGTTCCACGGTAAGAGTTTTGTTACAAGTTTCACAGACGGGGGGAGGTTCACCGCGTAAGAGATGACCATGGGTAAGATAGCAGTGGCCAATACGAAGGCGTGTAAGGCTTACTTCTTCACGTCTGTTCGCACGGGATGATGACACCCAGGTCTTAATGGAGTCTTTTACCTTTCTCAGCTTGAAGGTGCGAGTTTCCCATTCGGCTTCCCATGTCCCAAGAAGAGACGATCTTATTGCAACCTTTGAATCTGACGTAGGAACAGATAAGAGGTCAAGGACTGTCCTCTGGGTTCCCCACTTCGCTGCCTCCTCAGCTTCTTCATTACCCATAATACCCACGTGCCCAGGAACCCAACAAAAAACTATTTTAAAAATTTCTAGACACTAGATGGCTTATTAGATTCTGAATTGTCAGCGTAAGGGTGTCAGAAGTGTACAGTGAAGACACTGACCACAGAGCACTAATNCACACGTCGTATTGAAGATAGCTGAAAGAACTTCAGCGCCTCAAGGATTGCAAATTTCTCAGCAGTGTACACGCTGCAAAAGGAATGGAGGCGAAAAGAACGTGTGGCACTATCGCAGTGGAAAGCAGCACCCACAGAATTATTAATTGCTGAGCCATCAGTGTATATGAACTTATGATCCAAATACAGGTTTTTTAGTTCTCCAAAGTGCTGTTGAAACACAACAGCTGAAGTGTCTTGCTTTGAAAGGTGAGATAGCCGAAAGTCAATGGTTGGTTGCATGAAGGACCAAGGTGGTATAAGAGAGTGTGGGTATTTCACTAGGGGAGGTAGTGTGATAATATTTTCCTCTAGCAGTTTTTTAAAACGAACACCCGCTGGTTCGGGTAACGAAGTTCTTGCAGCGTAAGATGAAATAAATTTCGGGGAATGGAGGTATTGCCGAGTGGGGTGATTTAAAATCTCCATCAGTTTCACTCCGTAAGATCCAAGTAGAATGTCACGTGTCTTGTTAAGAGATGGTTCCCCAGCGTCTACTAATAAGCATTCTATTCGACTACCTCGGAAAGCACCAGTTGCAATGTAGACTCCTACATAATGGATCCTGTTAAGGGTCCTGAGTGTCGACGGTAATGCGGAGGCGTATACAATACTGTCATAATCTAATACAGACCGAACGAGCCTTCTATACAGACAAAGAAGGCAAGTGCGGTCTGCGCCCCATGATGATGAGCTTAGGCAGCGAAGGAGGTTCAGGGAAGAATTACAACGAGATTGTAGATTTCGGATGTGATTGCGCCAAGTTAGTGCGCCAAGTCGAATGTGAGACCCAGGAATTTTCTGGAGTCAACGAAGGGCAGATCTTGGCCTCCAAGAAAACGATTTGGATCATTATGGAGATGGTATATCCTACATAAATGCATAGAGCATGACTTGGATACAGAAAAACTAAAGCCGGGAGACATGCTCTACTCGTGTAAACGGTTTAAAACCAATTGCAGAAGCCTCTCGATGACAGAGATGCTGCTAGGCGAACAATAGATGGCAATGTCGTCAACAAAGAGAGACGCGTGTACCGGTTCTCGAACCAACGACGCAATGCTATTTATGGCTATGGCAAAGAGAGTGACGCTCAAGATTGAACTCTGTGGGACACCATTTTCCAAAGGTTGACTCGATGACAAATAAGTGCAGAGGCAAATGCGGAAAGAGCGTTGCGTTAGAAAGCTCTCCAGGAACAGAGGAAGACAACCATGGAATCCCTACGTGTGCAATGTGCGTAGGATTCCGTATCTCCAGGTTGTATCATATGTCTTGTTCATGTCAAAAAAGATGGCCACGAGGTGTTCCCTTAATACAAACGCTGATGAGATGGTAGATGACAACGCAACAAGGTGGTCTAGCGTTGACCACTGTTTTCTGAAACCTCATTGGATATTGGACAGAAGATTTCGCGATTACAAAGACCAAACAAGGCGACGATTTATCATTCTTTCTACAATTTGCAAACGCAGCTTATCAGGGAAATCGGTCGAAAGTGTGACGGATTAAAACGATCTTTTCCCTCCTTCGGAAGTGGAATAATTATGGCCTCACGCCAGTGAGCAGGGACGGTATGCTTATTCCAAATACAGTTATATAACTTCAGAAGGATTTTTATGCCTATCTCTGGAAGATGTTTTAGCATCGCAATATGTATTTGATCAGGACCAGGGGCTATCTTTCAAAGACGCAAGGGAAGAGGTCAGCTCCGGCATTGAGAAAGGAATGTTATATTCCTCGTCTTTGCAACTGGAGAAATCCAAACAACACTTTTCCGCACGAGCTTTCTGTTGAAGAAACGGAGAAAAACCTGAGGAGTTAGAGATTCTTTCGTAGTGCGATGCAAGTTCCTCTGTGATGACTTCGGGCGAAGTTTCGACCCGTCCATTGATATTGAGACCAGGGATGGAAAATGAGGACCACGTACCTTGGATCTTCCGTTCTCTCTGCCATACGTCTGATGATGGAGTACGGCTTGTAAGAGATGAAATTTAAGCCTTTCAGGAGGACGACTTACTTTCTCAAAGAGTTCGTTTTGCTCTGGCTCTGCTCCTTTTAAACTCAATGAGATTATCAACAGTGGAATACTTAGTTAGTCGCGTTAAAGCTTTCCTTCTAGCGCTGACCGTCTTTGCGCAATCCGAATTCCACCATGGAACATTTTTTTTTTTGTGGGGCTTTAGGGCTCGTCAACAGCGAGGTCATTAGAGCCCTTAAAACTTGTACAGGTAGGGAAAATGCAGTTACGCACTAGGGAGAGCAAACATGACTTTCCCCGCGTGTGGGACTCGCCGAAAGACACAGCCATACCCACTAAAAACCCTCCTGCATTACAACTCTAAACACAAATTCCAACATATCACATGACTTTTACTAGAAACATTAAAAAAAAAAGAAGAGGATAGAGGAAAATGAAAGATACCCTAGCCCCAATAGCGTCGGGATCGAAAAGAACAAGAGGTGACCAAGGGAGGTCAGAAACGAGAAAGGAAGGAGCATGGCACAAGTAAGTGGAAGAAATGCCAAACGCAGCTCGGGGCCCCGTGTTCGCCAAACACGTACTTACTAGATGTAAGCCCCCTGGGGTACACCATGGAACAGGGCAATATCTTGAATTACGTGATGATTTTGAGATGGCAACGTCAGAGCTTTTAAAACAGCGTTGATAAAATGGGTTGCCATAGCATTCACGTTAACGAAAGACTCATCACAAAGATTGATGTTGCGTTTAAACACATCACTGTCTGCGTTTTTGAAAATCCACTGAGAGGGGCGTGAAACAGAGGAGCAGAAGACGTTGAAATGTATAAGAATCGGGTAGTGTTCACTCCCATACAGATAATCAAGAACTGTCCTGTCTAAGGGTTGGGAAAGAGAGGAACTACAGATGGCTAAATCCAGCATCGTGAAAATTCGGGAAGCTGTACATATATGGGTGGAGTGGCCCGTGTTAAGGACCACTTTATCTCGGCTGTCTAACAGTTTTGCAATAATATCGCCCTTTGGGCAGTTTTATGATGAATTCCACATGGAGCTAAGGGCATTGAAATTCCCGACGATAAGAAACGGGGATGCCAATTGGCCCATCAGACCGGCAAGACCTTTCTTCGTGAATGACTGGCTGAGGGGGATATAAATCTTACAAACCGTAAATGTAAGGGATGTTAGTCTCTCCCTTACATACGGTTTTAAAGACGGTTGATATAGTGTCTTCTTTGGCATAGACTGATGCGTCTATGAGCACACCGCCGTGAGCCCGCAGTCCGTCTTCTAAGTCTGCCTTCTAACAAGTATAGCCACGATGGTGAAAAGAGTGTCTTGGCAAGAGAACGGTTTCTTGTAGACATACGATTTGAGGGGAATGACGAGACAGTATGAACTTTAGGTTATCTGAACGGACATGAATGTCGTTTAGATTCCAGGAAAGAAGAGCCAAGGTCCGGAATTTATCTGCTCTTTCTTCGATGCTTTGATTTCTTTTGGTGGATGACTTTAAAGTCAGACCCTGGTGTGGTCTCCTCTTCAGGAGATTCTCCGTGATCCTTGCTAGAATGATCGCTTGTGGACATAACAAGTTCACCATTTCTGCTTCTTGAGGGACGGCGACCAGAGGGAGTTGATACAACATTTGGACCTGTCTGTATTGAGTAAGGTTTTCGAGACGTTTCTTTGATGGAAGGTCTCTGCGGAGAACGACCCCGAGATGGGGGGATCGATTAACAGCAGACTGCGGTTTCTCGGTGGTCGTGGAAGTCGAAACGGAAGTAGATATTGATGTACAGGTAGACACTGATGTTCGTTTTGGTGTAAGCTTATACTTTGTAGGTATAATTATCTTACATACCAGGAACTCCACTTTCAAGGCGGAAGAGTTTGTCAAAATTGGCCTGAGTTCCAGAGTTGCAAACTGGTTGTTTTTGGGTATTTTCGAAATCCACCTGACAGCTAAAGGAAGCTGTAGCTGGTTTCCTGACCGCTGCTGCAAATGATTTTGTTATTGCGACCGGATTCTTAATCAGATACCGACGCCTTGCCTCGGGAAAAGACACCTTATCCGTAACGCGGATTCTGTGGATGTCCCTCTCCATCAGATATTTAAGGCATGTGTTTGAATTGGAAGAATGGTTTTCCTGACAATTTACACAGCATGGAGGCAAAGAACACGGAGACTCGTGCGACGGTATACCACAAATAACGCATATTTTGCTAGTTGACTTACAGCGGTCCAATGTGTGACCGAATCTCTGGCACTTGAAACAGCGCAGAGGACTCGGCACATATTGGCGAACACGCAGGGTGTAGAACCCACAGGAAATTCTCTCTGGCAGAGAGGGCCGATCGAAGGTTAGAATCAAGGTGGAAGAGGGGACGAGCTTCCCCTGTACTTTCCTCTTGACTCTGTCAATATACGACACCTTCCGGTTGAAAAAAATCTTTAAGATCTTCATCAGATTCTTGTGCAAAATCATCGTAATTAACCACTCCTTTGCACAAGTTCAAGCTGGGGTGAGTTGCTACCATTATCTTTAGTCCGGCAATTTCATTTAATGATCTTACAGATTCAATTTGCTTGTCTGTACGTGCCTCCAGCAAAATTTCTCCGTTCTGCTGGCGCACGACAGACTGCATTTTTCTCATTTCCACGTCAATTGCTTTAGGAAGACGGACCGCACTTACAGACTTAAAAGTCTTACCTTCCTCAATACAAGTCATTACAAGGAAGCGAGGCTTGGTCGGCCGGTCGCTTTCCTTGCAAAAAACTGTTTAAATCGACAGTTGCTGAAACAACCTCTTCCTAGAGGAAGAGGGCAAAAGGGGGGAGGGGAGATTTAGTTTCCATGTGAATGTTTTTTAAACTCATTCCCGTGTTCCCCACTTACCACGGTGTGCAACGAGGGGACACCCCACTGGGGTGCCAGGGTTGACACCGGGATATAGCGTGGGCACACAGGGTTCTTTAAGCAAGGTTGCTCCAACGCCGCCGACCAGCGAGAAGGACTCCCTGCGTGCCCCCTCTCACTCTGGTGCTCAGTCGAAGACCTAGTCCGAGCCGATTGGTCGGGGGTGGGTTAGCCCCCGATCGCCCGTCTAGAAGAGGCCGAGGCCAAAGCGAGCGTATTGGGGCGCATCTAAGAGTGCACGCAGAAGTTCCTCAACTCACCAGGATTCCCATTCCCTTCGACACGGGTCGCCATGCACGGCAAACATGGGTGAGCGTTCAGCACACAGAAGGCCAGTAAGGAAGGTGAAAGCGATGAAAGTGAAAAAGTAGGTAATTAGAAAAGAAAAGTACAAAGAAAGAAATACTTGAGAGCCTTCTCTGTATCCCACCGTCAAGACGTGGACCGACTCACATCGACCACGTTACACTTGGCAAAACGATCCTCCCACTCACGCGAACTCCACGCACAACGCATAACCTCTCATAAATTGGGAGTTCTATTTTTCTGTTGGGAGTTCTATTTTTCGCTGTGTAGGTCTACGTATCATGTTTCCACTGCTTCTTTTGCTGGATGTTAACTTCGTGGATGTTTATGCATATTATTTGATACATGACTAGATTATTGTTTATGTATACAGATGTTTGAAGAATAAACTAGACTACGCCTTTCTGTAGGTTACGTATAATGAAAAATCTTTATTAATTATTCCTGAATCTTCAATAATTAAATGTGACCATAAATCGTTTCAAACAACTGTTTCAAACGTTATAAGTGAAATTAATTTAAATAAAATACTTGAAACAGTCATAGAAGTCTTCAACAAGACATAACAAGACACATCATCGTCGACCAGCTGAAAACGGCGACGGACCGGGACTCGAACAAAAGACCTTCTGCTCTGACCGCAGGTGTGCTGTCCACTGCACCTCCCTCCTTGACTCATTAGACTTGTACTGTTTAATATATAAGGAGAGTTAAAATATAGAAGGGGAGTTCGAAATATAATAGAATTTAAATATAAGCAGACAGCATCACCACTAACCGAAAATGATCATAGATCCGATTAATTTTTATTGAGTAGAAAATTGCAATTTCAAATTGCAAAGAAACTTATTTCTTACTTATTAACTAAATTACATAAGTGTGGTTACTTGCTTGTTTCTCTTGTTAATAATATTTGTATTGCATTTATTAATACATATATCTTTTGAAAGAGAATATAAATCTGAGCTAATCACCCCCAAAAACCAAAGGACGGAATGGTTAAGTTAGATTTATATTATTAAACCGTAATATATAATTGTCCGCAAAAAAGGTCGGTTTAATTATATAAATTTAATTATGATTGTAGACTTCAATAATGTCAATATTGGTAAATTAGAGATGCTTTTGTGTAAATGCTAGTGAAAGTATTTCTATAATAAACTTTTCGAATAGGGTTATATGAATACAAAAATAGAGTGTCATGCCATAAATTAATACTTAAGAAGTTTCACTGGCACAACAAAAATGACAAAGTCATAAATTAAAAAAACAGAATATACAATAAAAATACATTTATAGTGGTGTATTCTTAAAGGCGAGTAAGACCAAGTCAGAAAGTTCGTGTAATTTTAACATCTTAGTCCATACCTTTTTGCATTTTCCCGGGATCTGAATTCGAGAGACTGAAATATTCTGTGATAGAGACCCCGCGTTTTTAGCGTTCTACCTCCGTGATAGCACGTGCTGTTTCCCACTCGTTTCTTCCTGCAAATGCCTTCTAAGTCCATTTTGCATACCTCGCGCTCTGCTATAAGCCGAATCTAATATTGTATACACAGAAGTGCTTGGCTCCAGACCGAAGGGTAGAAATTTTGAATCTCTCGCCTGAGTACTCTTTTCTGGGAGACTGTGTTTACTTTCGAGAGTAAATATTAAACCGGCTTATCCATCATTATTTCTTTCGAATAAAATGAACAAGGGATTTAAATAATGTTATCGTTAAACTTCCTCCAAATTCTAGAACTTTGCTGTTAATGCACGTGTTAGTTGTTTCGAAAAGAGGCAACTCAATCCTTGAGTAAGTTTATCGTGGACAGGATTAAAAGATTAAATCCTTCGTTTATAGCAAATACTACTTCATGTTTTAATTATTTTCTATAAATATTACACAAACAAATGTATTCCTCTTTTGGAGAAATCTATAATTTGTTTATAATTCAGAGGAAAATTGAGTAATATCTTGTAGTAAAATTTAAATCCACTAATCGTCCATGTTTTATTGAAAATAATTCTTTGTACATTGAACCACCACAATATTTAGATATTTGATTGAATTGAGTATTAATAATATACAAAACAACCATTAATAGACTTATTTTTATGAGAAGAAAGCCAATAATGTTTACTAAACCACCTAGCTCCATGACTATACTGTTACTTCTTAATTGAGGAACTACAATACCTAAAATACACTGATGTAATCTTTGACAAGAAATTAACATCCATGAATGGATAAAGAAAATAAGGATGTATGTGGGAAATGGTAAATATTAAGTAACAAGCTACACACTTAAAATAAAGAATCAGTCTTAAGCTGAATCAATGTTTTTTTTAAATTTAAAATCTTGTTTGAAATTCTTTGAATTGGGGTTATTAAACTGAATCAATTATAAGCTATGGAATATCCACTTGGTGAGGAGTGACTAAATCTTATATCCTACCTTCACAAAACAAATCAGATGAAATGACGGCTCGCTGTAAAGGTATCTAATTTTCGCCTCGCTCAGTAATTATCAACATATTCGTAAGTACACTTCTGAGACATTAATGTGAAAAATGTGAACGGAGCGCTAAAAGAACGTGAAAAAGTAAAAAGAGGAAAAATATAACGAACATAAAAAGAAAAAAATATATGAATTGTCGTTTTAGATATTAAATATTATAATTATAGACGTTAATTATCAACATTCAAATGGAGTGTTCTGGGCGTTGAGACGTTTTTTAATATTCAATGACATATTCATCAAATACTTATTCTATTTAATTGCATTTATGATTTACTATATCGATAAAAAATTATAAATAAAATATTATTTTTAAACCTTTTTCCTTATTATTCATGTGAAAAGCTATCTTTGGTCACCAAAAAAAGTGTCATTCAAAATAGCACTATTCATAACGAAGAACTATCTTTCTTATAATCCTTGAAAAAAATAGTCTCATTATTGCTTCAATTGATTAAAGGAAAACATAGAAGTAACTGATCAACTTCAAATCCTTCATCCATGGATTGTTTAAATGATTGGAACTTTTATGTAGTCTTCAATATCAAACACCGTCCTTTGAAATGAACCAAAAAATCAATTAACAGACCAGAAATGTTAATTTTAGACTAGTATTTCAAAAGGTCTGGACGATCTTTCGGGAACGTTGCCGTGCTTTGATCCACGGTGTAGTCGTACCAAAAGGCCAGCTAACCCAGGTTCCCGGAGCGTTTCGGAAGAGATAAACTTCCCGTTAGTTGGATAGTCCCCGCCGCTCTAGTATTTCCATCTCAATTACAGAATATCTGGGCGCTGTCAGCTTTGTGTGTGAATGGCTGACAAATGACAGGGTACGTTTAGAAACGATCATTTAGCCTTGTGGAGCGATCCGAACTCGCTCCGGTGACGAGATTACAGGGTAACCGTGAACCCGGTTGCAGCTAATGACAGAGCAGCCTTAACCCAGCCATAGTACGGAAGAGGGGGTATGGTGAAGGGAGGTTGCAGTCTGGAGGGCAGAAGGGTACGCAGCAGGGGTTGCAACATGCGAGGGGTGAAAGAGTTGAGAGAGATAAAGAGTAATGTTAGCGTGGTTCGGGGTAAAACGTCACTCCACACGAACACCGAAGAAAGCGAGGAAAGTTGGTAACTCCGATAAGTCACCATTAAACTCAATCGTACTGCATTTTTCTTCAGATTAGCGGAAGATAATCCATTAAACAACTCGCAAAATTATAACTAGGAAATATGCATTGTCTTATGGCTTACCATATTAGAACGACTGACAAGTAATGATACATTTGTTTTTCTTCCAAATGTGACGAGACAATTGCAGAACTCTTGCACACTTTTACTTTGCAGGGTGAGACTAGTACTGGTCTCACTCAGCAGTTGCTGGGTGAGAGCGGAAGTTATGTGGCCGGTTTATTGCAGTTTCTCACTTATCGTGCTTAACTCTCTGCGATGTTCGAAATGATGAAAATCATCCACAATAAAATGTGCATGGAAAGTTTTTAACAAATTTCACATCATGAGTTCTTTTTTTATGAAAATTATATAATTCTTAATCGACATGTATTAAACGCAACAAAACATTAATACTTTTTAACAAGTTTATTGGACGAAAATAATGTCATTTTCAATATTTTTGGTATTCATAGAAAATTTATGAAATATTTGTGTAGTTAACTCAATGTTGTACATAGAGGTTCGAATAAGGCGGTATAATAGTTAAAATACGATCAATGGAGTCATCCTAGCCATGTTTATAATATCATACTTTTTGGACGTGTGGCCAGGTCATTGCTGGTACACAACTTATAAAGTACAGTAGCACAATATTCAATTAAATAGTTAGTTCTGTAGTTAGTTATGTTTAATGACGTTTCAACAACTATAGACACAGACGCCCAATTTAAAACGAAACATTAAAGTGACCAGATACTATATTTTAAAATATTCATTCATAAACACCTTAACTCATATTATCAAATAAGATATTTTTGTGAAGCTTTAAGGGCTCATCAACATTAAGGGATCATTAGAGCCCATATACGTGGGGGAAAATGCCGTTTCGCACCATAGACAAGAGCCGTAGTGACTTCCCCGTGAGTGGGACTCGCCGAATATCACGACCATACCCACTAATAAACCCTCCTAACTTCATAGAAATCTCTTATATTGCGGTGAACCTCACCGCCAGGTAACAGATTAATCATGTTACGTCGAATAAAAATGGGAGACGGAACCGGGATTCGAACCCGGGACCTTGAGCTTTGCGCGCTCATGCGCCTACCGACTGCGCCATCCCGTTCGCCTCTCGGGCCCGTCTCCCATTTTCATTCAACTTGTGAAACCCAAAGNATATGTTTGTGAACCAGAAATACTACCCAAATAAAGTACTTCCTAAGGGAGTCGCCTCAGATGAGGAGTTTAGTCTCTACGAGACCACCTCAGAGGTCTTTGGGTTTCACAACTTGAATGAGAATGGTAGACGGGCCCGAGAGGCGAACGGGATGGAGCAGTCGGTAGGCGCATGAGCGCGCAAAGCTCAAGGTCCCGGGTTCGAATCCCTGTCCCGTCTCCCATTTTCATTCGACGTAACATGATTAACCTCCTAACTTCAACAAATATCTGAATACAAAGATGAAAGAATAAAAGAGTTACCCAATACATTATATCGTAAAAAAGAAAAAGAAATTCTAAAAATTACATTTTCTCATTACACAAACGAAAAATGAAAGGAGACAGGAAAGACGAAAAGAATGTAAATTTAAACCCTCCCGAGAACTTGTGGGATGAACCCCGATCAACTCATAAAATTCAATAGTTTATTAACATTAACCGTTTCATTTCCGAGAATTGTTGGTAAATCAGCAAATAGACCAATTTGTCTCCGTATACTCGAGTATCTTCTGCAATCACTTAGTAGGTGACGCACTATGTCAGAAGAGCTACACTCTTCATTTTTTTTTTTGGTGGTGCTTTAGGGCTCGTCAACAGCGAGGTCATTAGAGCCCTTAAAACTTGTACAGGTAGGGAAAATGCAGTTACGCACTAGGGAGAGCCAACATGACTCTCCCCGCGTGTGGGACTCGCCGAAAGACTCAGCCATACCCACTAAAAACCCTCCTGCATTACAACTCAAAACANTACTAAGAAACATTTTTTAAAAAAAGAAGAGGAAAGAGGAAAATGAAAGATACCCTAGCCCTAATAACGTCGGGGTCTAAAAGAACAAGAGGTGACCAAGGGAGGTCGGAAAAGAGAAAGGAAGGAGCATGGCACAAGTAAGTGGGAGTAATGCCAGACTCAGCTCGGGGCCCCGTGTTCGCCAAACACGTACTTACTAGATGTAAGTCCCCTGGGGGGTACACTCTTCACAAACGGGTTCATCATCAAGTAGTAACAGATACCGAAGAGTAAGAGGTCAATGTCCTATGCGCAGGCGGGTCAGCAGGACCTCGTTGAGCCGGGCTAGCCTACAGGAACTGCTCCATGACTTAACAGAGGATTTGATAAGTCGGAGCTTATTCCCTTCAACAGCCAACCACTTCTTGTCAAGATGCAAAAGATCGAAATTAATCTTCGGCTTGTGCAAAGCCCAAGGAGGAGTCTTACTGAAACCTTGATTTAAGACATTTGGTGTGCGTATATTCAAGGTTTCCTTAAAATACGTGTCATTATGACGAAAACATTATCATGATCAATGTTCTGTTTTTTTACTGTTTTTGTTTCTGAAGTGGGAGGGCTGTAAACCCTCGGTCACTTGGAAGACGTTTGAGTGGAATTTTGTTTGTGGGGTTTTACGGCTCGTCGACATCAAAGATCATTGGAGCCCTAAAAACTTGTACAGGTAGGGAAAATGTAGTTACGCGCTAGCAAGAGTCAACATGACTCTCCCCGCGTGTGGGACTCGCCGAATTACTCAACCATACCCACTAAAAACCTTCCTGAATTACAACATACCAAAACATGTCTCGAAACATACATAAAAACATTGAGGACAAAAAATGAGGGAGGACAAAAATGAGGAAAATGAAAGATACCCTAGCCCTAATAGATTGAAAGAACAAGAGATCGAAAAGAACAAGAGGTGACGAAGTAAGGTCAGAAAAGAGAAAGGAAGGAGCCTCACACAAGTAAGTGGAAGTAATGCTAGACAGCTCGGGACCCCGTGTTCGCCAAACACGTACTTACTAGATGTAAGTCGCCTGGGGGCGTTTGGGTGGAATTCTCACCTTGCGGCACACCCACTCCGCAAGGCGAGGGAATCGAAGCATCTGTCATCTTGTCCCACGAGTTCGGAGGAAATAAGTGTCTGGGGACGTGCATCACGCCACTAAGCCTTATTCAACTGAGGTGGGACAGTTGCCCCAGAGTTTGTCCGCTAGCGAGTGTTTATCCTCAACGCCTATTCACCTCATCGGCTCGTAACACACCTTGAGGTTAGAGTTTTTTTATAGAGGTTTAATCCTTCCTTGCGACCCGGCCAATAAAGCCAAGATCTCCGTCCTTTGTAACACGCGACGTTCCGCAATGCCCAAAGCTTACGGAGTTCGAGGACTGGTGGCGCAGTACCATTCCCCAGATCCGGGCCGTGGGTACGCCAAGCCCGTACTCAGTCGAAACTGAGCGCCCTGCGGGGTTCAAATAATGACAAAGATAACTATATACTTGTTCACTAAAAAAACTCTAAAAAAATAAATGTTATAAGGACAAGTATGAACGATTTGCTGACAGCAGACATAAAGTACACCGTTACTGTAGTAAGTCGATTTTGTTCTCTGAGCAAACCTGCAACGTTCTGCCATACGACAGATGGTGAAGAATGACTTCTAAGGGATGAAATAAAAACTTTCCAGGAGGATGACTTTATTTCTCGAAGCATTCTTTTTCCTCTGGCTCTGCACCCATTAAACTGTATGGATAAGGATACTTGTTAAGTCACTGTAAAGCGAAGCGTATGGCGTTTACACTCAGCGGTGTAAACGGTGCACAGGTCGCTAAGACTGTAGCCACAGGTCTCACGGGGGAACACCACGGAGAAACCGACACCATTGGCCTGCTTCGACCCGTCAGTAAACACCGGGATATGGACCAAGTGTTTGTCAAGGATTATATGGAAGTATACACTCAACATCACGGCTGGCGTGTTCTTCTTGTCAGGATGTGGAAGATCGAAACTTATCTTCGGCTTGCGCAAAGTCCAAGGAGGAGTCTTACTGAAACCTTGATTTGAGACATTATGTGTGCATATATTCAAGGTTTCCAAACTTTGTTTGGAGCTATATACAAATGGTTTGATTGCTCTGTCTGTTCTTGTAGAAGCGAATGGAAGAAGCGAATGGAAGAATTTTTTTTTGTGGGGCTTTAGGGCTCGTCAACATCGAAGGTCATTAGAGCCCATGCAAGTAGGAAAAAATGCAGTTTCGCACCATAGAGAAGAACCGTACAGACTCTTCCCCGTGTGTGGGACTCGCCGAATATCTCGACCATACCCACTAAAAACCTCTCCTGAAATCAACAAGTATCTAAATAGAAAGATAAAAGAAAAGAAAAGAAAACAGAATAAAAATATATTAGATCACAAAACAAAGGGAAAACAATCTTTAAATATTATATTTTCAAATTACGGAAACGAACGATGAAAACAAAGATGACAGTAAAGATGAAAAGGGAATGAAAATTTTAAACCCTCCCAAGAACTTGTGGGAGGAGCCCCGATCTACTCATAAAATTCAATAGTTTGTTAACATTAACCGTTTCATTTCCGAGAATTGTTGGTAAATCTGCAGCCAGACCAATTTGTCTCCGTAAACTTAAGTATCTTCTACAATCAATTAGTAGGTGACGCACTGTCAGAACAGCTACACTCATCACAAAAGGATTCATCATCAAGTACTAAGAGATACCTATGAGTGAGAGGAAAATGTCCTATGCGCAGGCGGGTCAGCAAGACCTCGTCGCGCCGGGCTGGTCTACAGGAACTGCTCCATGACTTAACAGAAGATTTGATAAGTCGGAGCTTATTCCTTTCAACAGCTAACCACTCATTGCTCCATTCACTNCAACTTGATGGAATTTAAGAGATCTCGTTTTGGAATTGAGGAGAAATTCACGCGATTCCTAAGGTATGCCATCTTTGAGGAATCGTCTGCCACTCACGACATTCAAACTCGGAATGGGACTAGTGTGGTATGTACCCGTAACTAGTCGAATTACTGCATGGTGGACACTATCCAACTTCTTTAAATAGCTTGCACGAGCAGAGCTATATACAACGCAGCCATAATCGAACCGAGATCTTATAAAGGCTCGATAAAACTGGTGCAGGGAGTAGCGATCAGCGCCCCATTCAAAGCTACTGAGGCACTTCAATAGATTCAGAGATTTTAATGTTCTTGCTCTTAGGTCTGTTAGATGTTCAATCCAATCCAATCTCTGATCAAAGATCAGACCTAAGAATTTCACAAAAGGATAGAATTTGAGAACGTTGTTTCCCAGGGCGAGGTGAGGTTCTGCTAGAAGGCTTGGTCTCCTACTGAAAAGAACACGGCGTGTTTTCTCAGCAGAGAAACCAAAACCTGTCGTATTCGACCAGTGGTATAGTCTATTAAAGACGAGTTGGATTTGTCGCTCCGCACCTGTGACACTCTGTGATGAACAAAAGATAGCAAAGTCATCGACAAAAAGAGAGTGTAAAACAGGATTCTTTACAGCAGACGTTATGCTGTTTATGGCCACTGCAAAAAGGGTCACACTCAAGACTGAGCCCTGAGGAACACCGTTCTCCTGAAGAAGGAGATCCGAGGTGTCTCTTCCAATTCTATAGCGNTGGACATAAGCATCAGAGGAAGACGTCCTCTAAATCCCCAGGCATAGAGTTGTTGTAAAATGCCATGACGCAAAGTAGTATCGTAAGCTTTCTGGATGTCAAAGAATATTCCGATGGAATGTTGTCTTCGGACGAAAGCATCTTGAATTGCTGATTCCAGGAGAAGTAAGTTGTCCAGGGTGGAATGGAACTTCCTGAAACCACACTGAGATCAACTTAGCAAGTCATGTCGTTCAAGATGCCAGACGAGACGTCAATTGATAATTCTCTCCAGAGTTTTACCAACACAACTCGTCAAGGCAATACATCGATAACTACTAATGTTCGTTTTGTCCTTACCAGGTTTTAGTAAAGGGATAAGCGTTGCGTCTTTCCACGAATTAGGGAATACTCCCTCGGACCAAGAAAGATTAAATATATCCAGAAGATATTCTTTCGACTCGAGACTGAGTTGTCTCAGCATTTCATAATGAATTGAATCAGGGCCAGGAGCAGTGTTGTGGACTGTCGGTGGGGCTGACTCAAGTTCCCACATAGAGAAGGAAGAGTTGTAGGGTTCCCAGTTGGTAGAACGAAAGTCAAATGGTGTGCTCTCTGCTGTTTCCCTTTTTCTCGCGAAATCAGGATCGCAGTTTGCTGTAGATGTTATGTCAGCAAAATATTCAGCCATTGCTGTTGCCATTTCTCCGTTGTTGGTGAGAACCTAACCCTGAAAATTGAGACCAGATATTGGGACTCGAGAGTACCTTCCAGATATCTTACGGATGGACTCCCATACTTTAGTGGACGATGTTGTTCTCTTAATGGTGCTTAGAAACTCTTTCCAGGAGGTGGATCTGGATTCTTTGATAGTTCTGCGCGCTTTTGCTCTAGCAATCCGATATGCGGCGAGGTTTTCCGGAGATG
>NNCF01132738.1:23317-33591 GCA_002313205.1 Laupala kohalensis
GGCAGATCGACATTTGTCGTTCCGCCACGGGATATGAGGTCTTCGCGGAAATATAGATTTTTTTGGAATGGATTCATCAGCGGCGTGATGAATCACCTGGGTCAGATGGTCGACCCTCTCTTGGACACTACCAGTTTCTCTGAAGACAGACAGCGAACGGTACTGTCTCCAATTAGCCTTACTGAGAATCCATTTCTGTGACTTGCATTCGGAAATAGTCGCACGTTCATGCAACGACAACCAGATAGGATGATGGTCGCTACCATGCAGACCATCTTCTACCTTCCATTGAAAGTTATCAGCAACTTCAGGGGAGCAAATTGATAGGTCTATAGCAGTCCATGACCCAGTGGCAAATGCAAAATGGGTCATGTTCCTGGTGTTCATTAAGCATAATTCTTCTCCCTCAAGGAGACAATTCAGCAGTCGGCCCCTGGGGCAATCGCTCGACGAGCCCCACAGTACACTGTGGGCATTGAAATCTCCGAGAAGAAGGAATGGTCGAGGAAGCTGATGAATTAAATCTCTGAGGGAGTACTCCGAAAAATCTCGTGTCGGAGGGAGATATATAGAACACACGGTCATAGATGGTATACTGTGAATTTTGACTACTATAGCCTGGATGTGGGTTTGTAGAAGATCAGGTGAGCAGAGGATTGTGTTTCTAACAAACACGGCAACTCCTCCTCTTGCTCGATCTCCCGTGGTGTCGTCATATCTGAAGCTGCTGTACCCTCGCAGAGAGGGTGAGTGTTCTGGTGAAAGGTGTGTCTCTTGTAGGCAAATACAGATCGGATTACGACGCGCTAAGAGTTGTAACTCTTCACGTTGCGTTCTGTAACCATTAAGGTTTCACAGAAGTATGGAAGTCATTACTTTTTGGAGCCTCCGGGGTCAGGCTCTTGAATGTGCATTTCCGCGTCACCGTTGGACAATGCACATTCCGACTCGGAGGTAGGACGAACGGAGATATTCTTCATTCGTCTCCCGGACTTCTTTGATGTTTGCTTCGATTTTATGAAGTCAACAAGGTTCAGGGATTTAGCCTTCGAACCTTGCTTGGTTTTTGGATGTTTAATATTAGAAGGAATATGTGGTACACTACTGGTCTTTTTTATTAGATGGCTGGTCTTTATATTAGATGGAATTTATATGTGGTCGGTATAGATAAAGGAAGGAGCATGGCACAAGCAAGTGGAAGCAGTGCCAGACTCAGCTCGGGGCCACGTGTTCGCCAAACACATACTTACCAGATGTAAGCCCCCTGGGAGGAGGAGGAGAAGAAGAAGAAATAGAGGAAAGAGAAGAGGAGGAAAATGAAAGATACCCTTGCTTTAATAGCGTCGGGATCGAAAGGAACAAGTGGTGACCAAGGGAGGTCAGTATAGATAAAGGAAGGAGCATGGCACAAGTAAGTGGAAGCAATGCCAGACTCGGCTCGGGGCCCCGTGTTCGCCAAACACGTACTTACTAGATGTAAGCCCTCTGGGGGGGGCGAATGGAAGAAGCGAATGGAAGAATGAAGTACTGCGTTTTGTTCCAGATTGTCGGGTAAAGTACGCACATGGGTATAGTGCCGTAACATCAGTAGTTGTCGCTGGAGGTAAAGGGATAGTTTGCCTCTCTCTGCATACAATCTGGGAATGGAACTTGTACGGTAGGCTCCCGTGACTAGTGGGATTCCTGCATGATGGACACTATCCAACTTCTTTAAGTAGCTAGCACAAGCAGAACTATATACAACGCAGCCATAATCGAGGCGAGATCTAAAAGCTGTACGCAAGCTCAGCAGATAAGGATCTGAGACGATAGCGACCGAGGTGAAGTTCAGAATTTATCTTTTATTTCTTTTACTCGAGATATTCATGAAAAATTCTGAACTTCACCTTGAAGCACACCCACCTCGCGGTACTGGATGGGAACATGGTAGCACTAAAAACAAGAAAATATGAAAGAGAAATGGAGAAACAGAATACATAAAAGAGCAAGACAATTATATCAGTTAGTATTTATCATCATTATACATTGTAATTGTTATGTATAATATGAAAAGAGATAATGTCGTGGAATGTTGTAAGATGGATACACGACATAAAATATTAAAAAACCCTCTTGTAATTCATAAAGATTAACCGTACTTTTTATTTTAGTTGCAATAATCATTAAGAAGAGACCTTTGAAATTTCAAATAATTTCCTTGATTACTTTTTCCGATTTCCATACCAGAGACACTTCAGATAATTCACTTTTATTAGCATAGATTTCGGAGCCAACAATTTATTCCAAAATAATGTTCGGTAATATAATTGTACAAAAGTCACCGTTTCCACACAAACATAGAAAACTGAACTTGCATAAAGACACATGGACTCCGTAATAACCTAGGATACGGGAAGATACAGGAACTGTTCAAGGTTTATTTTACCAGTTTATGTAATTGCAAAAATTAAGGAAGAGAAATAAATAGCATTGAATTTTTTTAAAACTATACAAATCCATTTCTTAAATGTATTGTTAAATGTATCAAACGATCTTTGTCTCTTCTGGCGAAGGCGCCAAACTGATTTTAGCGTTGAGGTCTGTAAAATGTTAACAAAAAATATTGTTTTATTCATCCATGTTCGTAAAAATCATAATCAATAACTAAATTCGTTTTGGAGTTTTTTAATTTTTATATTTGTGGTGATAAAATATATTTATTCACAAAAATTCACTTCAAAAATTTGTGAAACTTCCTCGTTAGAACCCAAGGAACCTGAATAGATTTCAAATGTATTTTATCTGGTCATTACCATACTTTTGTTAACGGGGTTTGTCTTGCATGTTATTAGCAGGTAATATCCTTTAATGAGTACTGATATAATACACATCGGAACACCAACGTGAAAAATGGAACACATAAGAAAACTTATGTAAAAATCAAGTGAAAAAACACAAAGCTGTTGGAGAATATGAAAATAACTGTACAAAATTGTTGCGGCATAATTTATTTTCCTTTTTTAATAAATGTAATCTTGTAGAATATCGTGTTTACAAAATGTTGTGCGCACCATTGGTCACTTCAAACTCGGACAGCTGGAAAGAGAGCACAATGTAAAAATTCAAATTTTGGAAATAAGAGATTAAAACAGAAACTCTTTCGGACAGGTAATGTAAATAACATACCAAAATATTTGCTATGAAAGTAATGCTATGAACATTTTCCCTCAAATCGAAAAGAAATACAGAAACTAAGACTATATACTAATGAATTCATTAACTTTTATTTATCCTTTCAAACGATAGTAATACTTGAATAATTTGAGGTCATGTAAGTTAAGATCGCTTTGAGAATACGGTCAGAAGGAGATATTACCTCAAGAGCAAAAACTGCTCTCTAATTAGTTACATGATGCATGGAATTTTTTTTTTTTTTCGCTATTATAACTCTCATAATTTTCTCATTCTCCAAGATATCGCAAGTGAAGTTGTACGCACCCGGGGCAGGTCGTGCGCGCCCCAGCAGTCGGCGATCAGCCTCTATCTCAGCCTCCGGAGTTCCGCTTTTGGTGTTCGGGCCGACTGTGTTTATATTCTACACCAAAAGATGAGATCCTTCATCAGAAACGTTGTCCCGCGGATAACGTATATCAAGTGGAAATGCTCACTAAGGTTGTTCGGTTGACGTAGAATTAAATCTTTAAAGTGTCCAAACTTTGTAAATATAATCCGTGGTAAATGCTCATATGATTTTAACTTTCAAAACACACCTTATCTTCGAAACATACATGTCGAGGATAAACAAATAAGCCAGGAACCACGTGGGCGAACAACCTCTCAGATGCAGTTATCGTCTCTTGGTTTCGATACGATAATTTAGGTAAAATGGATACTAAGGCGAAAAAATAGTAAGGTTGATATTAATGGAGCTAATGATTTACTGTTAAATAGGTTGACAAAAAAATAAGTAACTGGCAGGTCCATGGAGCAGGAATAGAATACTTCCTATCTTATCCACAGCTCGCAGACTCGGCCCTCCCAACGTTTAGCCACACTGTACGCTCCGCAGTTCTCTTGTCGCTGTCTACCCGCTGTCCGGGCCGATCACTTTAAGCCCTCGACATATCTAACCACCAAACTATCGACATGTGGTACTTGAGGCAGGTCGCACTGCGAGACTGCACAGATATCTCTAACAAAATCCTGCTCATGAAACCCACGCCCAACAGTGGAGTTACATGCCTTGCTTCCTCTTGCAAAGTTAAGTATGCTACGAAAACAAATCAATTCATTTTAATCTTATAAATCCAAGAGGTATACATTTTATATTCGTATGAAATACCTTGTCTTTTATTGAACATAAATAACTGAATGCTTTAAATAGATTTGTCCACCGTGAACTCGATACTTAAGCGTGCAAAAAAAAATTAGAGCAACGGAATGCTCCAAGCCTTATATTTGCAAATGAAATGTCAAATGAGAAAGTATTGCACACTCACCGTTGAAATAAGTTTTATTACTATAACAACAACTATTACAGTGAAACGATTAATAATCTTCCTGTAGCTCAAAGTTTTATTAATATTCACGCAGAAACAATAAATCCAAACAGCACAGGAACTCGATAGCGGAATCAGATTTCATTGGCTGTATATCAACCAGTATTTAATTTGGTTGTAAATCCTTGGTTTTTCCCATATCGGAGGGAGTGTAAAGTTTTTACAATAATGTAACTGTGATTCATCCTGTTTCTAAAACCCGCTTTACACGCTCCATTTTACAGATAATTTTCGTCCAATTGCTAAACAAGAAATGGATTGAAGTGGATGACGTCACGCTTGACATAATCTGTGGGTACAGAAAACTATCCGTAATGGACGTTCCGAAATAAGCGTTTTACATGGTTTTGGACGAGAAAAAGATGCTGTTTGTATGAACAACAACGCCACGGGGAGCGCAACAAAAACTAACCTCAACGGGACTACAAATTCTCTGAATATGTATACAGACTACATTGATTGACATTTTTATCGTCTACAATCATAATCATATTGATATAAAACCGACCTTTTCTGTACATAATTTATTATATCACAAAGTTTCAGCAGAGATTCCTGACATCGTATGATATATCAACATTTGTTTATAAAATCAAAAACATACAATTACCTGACGATGGCAGGAATCACTGCTGAAACGTTGTGAGATAATAAATTATTGTCTATAGAAAAAAGTCAGTTTTTTATCAATAGACTTCATTGATAAATTAATGGTTTATTTAATGCTATTCTTTGTTCACTATAATTGATTTCTAAGTTCAAGTAACTAGGAAACACCGCAACAGAGAAGAAACACAACTATTCAACCACGCAAAAGACTTGATAGAACACAGACACTGCAACTAGTAAGCAAAGATGCCTCTAGGAGTGCGCTAGTCAATTTGTATGAGTCGTTCTGAAAAATAATTTTGAACATTTCCATACAATCTGCATCCAGAATGGTCTGTATCGCACCGAACAATACGTAAAATGGCCCGTGTAAAGAGGTCTTAAGGAGACATGTGTATATTTATTTCGTATGTATCGTTACTTAACTGTGAATGATGGCGTGCGTAATCCCAAGTGTATCAAAAAAACAAACGACAATATCGAATCTACCTGAACGTAAGGTCGCGTTCTTGCGGCACGACCCCCCATCACCAAGCGTCTCACTGCGTTATTCTGACTGCCACCAGTAGCGGCGAAAAGCGCTGCCAACCTCGGCAAAGTTGGCGGTGGCGGCATCCTTTGTGTCTTCTTGAGTACGCAGGAAAATTAAAAGTAAAATTTGCGCAAAAATATACATAAGGGATACAATTCATTATGAAACTAAACAAGGAATTTTAAAATATTGTAACCAATAAAAAATAATAAATCTTTAAATTTTTTTTGTGGGGCTTTACGGCTCATGTCGAAATTAAGGGCCTTGGAGCCCTAAAATTGTGTACACGTAGGGAAAATGCAGTTACGCACTAAAAAGAGCCAACATGACTCTCCCCGCGTGTGGAGCTCGCCGAATGACTCGATCATACCCACTAAAAACCTGAGTTACAATAAATCCAAAGATATATCAAAATAGAAAAAAAACATGAAAACATACTGAAAATCGAAAATAAAGAAAAAAATAAATTTCAAAAGAAAGAAAAATAAAATAAAATTAAAAAAATAAGATAAATAAATTTAAAAAAACAAATCGTAACCCTCCCGAGAAATTGTAGGAGAAGCCCCGTTTCGTTTATGGATTTGAGTAAAAACATACGAAGATAGATCAGATACTGATCCAGAGACCGATTTCCTGAAGGAATCTAAAAACGCGCATTAAAATCGGTTCATTTTGTCCCAACATAACGTTCAAACTGTTCGGTAGATTGTGTCGCCGTCGGCTGGTACTAAATTTGAGACACTCCAGAAGAAAGTGTTCCACGGTAAGAGTTTCGTTACAAGTTTCACAGACGGCGGGAGGTTCACCGCGTAAGAGATGACCATGCGTAAGATAGCAGTGGCCAATACGAAGGAGTGTAAGGATTACTTCTTCACGTCTGTTCGCACGGGATGATGACACCCAGGTCTTAACGGAGTATTGTACCTTTCTCTGCTTGAAGGTGCGAGTTTGCCATTCGGTTTGCCATGTCCCAAGAAGAGACGATCGAATGTCAATCTTCAAATCTGACGTGGGAACAGATAAAAGGTCAAGGACTGCCCTCTGTTTTTTAGGGGGGGGTGGCTTTACGCCTCATGTCGACATCAAAGGTCATTGGAGCCCGAAAAACTCGTACAGGTAGGAAAGATGCAGTTACGCACGAGGGGGAACCAACATGACTCCCCGCGTGTGGGACTCGACGAATGATTCAAACCTACCCACTAAAAACCCTCCTGATCTACAACATACCAAAACATATCTCACAACATACATCAAATGGAGGGGTGGCTACAATGAGGGGGGGACAAAACATGAGGGGGGACAAAGAATAAGGGGAAATAAAAAATTAGGGGTAGGACAGAAAATGAGAAGAATGATGAAAATGAAAGATACCCTAGCCCTAATAGCGTCGGGATCGAAAAGAACAAGAGGTGACCAAAGGAGGTCAGGAAAGAGAATGAAAGGAGCCTGGCTCAAGAAAGTGGAAGTAATGCCAGACTCAGATCGTGGCCCCGTGTTTGCTAAACACACACATACTAGATGTAAGTCCCCTGGGCGGTAAAAAATCATTCCTCAATTACAATATATCCAAACATTAAAAAATAGAAAGAAAAGTAAGATTCCAAAAACATTATAAAATCAAAAACCAAGAAAAAATTAAACTTAGAGAGAGAGAGAAAGAGGATAAAAAGCAAATTCAAAGCAATAGGGAAAAAAGAGATCTAAATCCAAATTATCCTAAGAACTTGTGGGAGGAGACCCGTTGTGTGCATATTTTTGAGTAATGACATACGAGGAAATATCAGGTACTGTTCCAGAGACCTCATTCGTATCAAACTCGGTTCATTTTGCCCCAGGATAACATTCAAACTCTTCGGTAGATTGTGTCGCCGTCGCTCGGTACTATATTTGAGATACTCCAGAAGATAGCAGTTGCCAATACGAAGACGTGTAAGGATTTCTTCTTTACGTCTGTTGGCACAGGATGATGATACCCGGGTCTTCAAAAAGACTTTTACCTTCCTCAGCTTGAAGGCGCGAGTTTCCCATTTGCCTTGCCTTGTCCCAAGAAGAGACGATCTTATGGCAACATTTGAATCAGATGTAGGAACAGATAAGATGTCAGGGACTGTCCTCCGTGTTCCCCACTTCGCTGCCTCCTCAGCTTCTTCATTACCCATAATACCAACGTGCCCAGGAACCCAACAAAGGACTATTTCAAAATTTCTAGACACTAGATGGCTTATTAGATTCTGAATTGTCAGCGTAAGGGTGTCAGAAGTGTACAGTGAAGACACTGACCACAGAGCACTAATGGAGTCACTGCAAAGAACCACACACTGTATTGAAGATAGCTGAATGAACTTCAGCGCCTAGAAGATTGCAAATTTCTCAGCAGTGTACACGCTGCAAAAGGAATGGAGGCGAAAAGAACGTGTGGCATTATCGCAGTGGAAAGCAGCACCAACGGAATTATTAATTGCTGAGCCATCAGTGTATATGAACATATGATCCTAATACAGGTTTCTTAGTCCTCCAAAGTGCTGTTGAAACACAACAGCTGAAGTGTCTTGCTTTGAAAGGTGAGATAGCCGAAAGTCAATGTTTGGTTCCATAAAGGACCAAGGTGCTGTAAGAGAGAGTGGGTATATCACTGGGGGAAGTTGTGTGATAATATTTTCCTCTAGCAGTTTTTTAAAACAAAAACCCACTGGGCGGGGTAACGAAGGTCTTGCAGCGTAAGATGGAATAAATTTCGTAGGTGTTGCAGCGTAAGATGGAACGTAGGTGTTGCCGAGTGGGGTGACTTGAAACCCCCATCAGTTTCACTCCGTAAGATCCAAGTGGAATGTCACGTCTCTTGTTAAGAGATGGTTCGACAGCGTCTACTAGTAATCATTCTATGCGACTAGTGCGGAAAGTACCAGTTGCAATGCGGACAGCTGCATGATGGATACTGTTAAGCGTTCTGAGTGTAGACGGTGATGCGGAGGCGAATACAATACTGTCATAATCTAATACAGACCGAACGAGACATCTATACAGACGAAGAAGGCAAGTGCGATCAGCGCCTCATGATGATGCACTTAAGCAGCGAAGGAGGTGAGGGAAGAATTACAACGGGTTTGTAAATTTCGGATGTGATTACGCCATGTTAGTGTGCGGTCGAATGTGAGACCCAGGAATTTTACGGAGTCCACGAAGGGCAAACGTTGGCCTTAAATAGAAAGATTTGGATCATTATGGCGATGGTATATCCTACAGGAATGCATAGAGCATGCTTGGATACAGAAAAACTAAACCCGGTAGACATGCTCAACTCGTGTAAACGGTTAAAACCAATTGCAGTTGCCTCTCACTCTCCCTTTTTTTCTGTGTGGTGTACGGCTCAAGTCGACAGGCCGGGGGGATATAAATCTTACAAACCGTAAATGTAAGGGATGTCAAAAAGGTTTGGCTTCTCCCAGTCTGTTGTTGTAGAAACGGATGGAAGAAGAAGATGGATGAAAAACCGCGTTGTGCACCAGATTGTCGGGTAAGGTTTGCACGTGGCAAAAGAGTCGTAGCAAAAGAATTTGCCGCCGGAGGGAAAGAGATGGCATACAAACTCGGAATGAAACTAGTGCGTTATTCTCCCGTTACTAGGCGAATTCCTGCATAAAGGACACTATCCAACTTTTTTAAATAGCTTGCACGAGCAGAGCTATATACAACACAACCATAGTCGAGCCGAGATCTTATGAATGCTCGATAAAACTGGTGTAGCGAGTAGCGATCAGCGCCCCATTCCCTGCTACTGAGGCACTTCAATAAATTCAGAGACATTAATATTCTTGCTCTTAGGTCTGTTAGATGTTCAATCCAATTCAATCTCTGATCAAATATTAGACCTAAGAATTTCACAAAAGGATAGAATTTGAGAACGTTGTTCCCCAGCGCGAGGTGAGGTTCTGCTAGAAGGCTTGGTCTCCTACTGAAAAGAACACAGCGTGTTTTCTCAGCAGAGAAACGAAAACCTGTCGTTTTCGACCAGTGGTATAGTCTATTAAAGACGAGTTGGATTTGTCATTCCGCACCCGTGACACTCTGTGATGAACAAAAGATAGCAAAGTCATCGACAAAAAGAGAGTGTAAACAGGAAACTTTACAGCAGACGTTATGCTGTTTATGTCCACTGCAAATAAGGTGACACTCAGGACTGAGCCCTGAGGAACACCGTTCTCTTGAAGAAGTAGATCCGAGGTGTCTCTTCCAATTCTATAGCGGAAAGAACGTTGATCCAAAAAGGACATGAGCAGCAGAGGAAGACATCCTCTAAATCCCCAGGCATAGAGTTGTTGTAAAATGCCATGACGCCAAGTAGTATCGTAAGCCTTCTGGATGTCAAAGAATATTCCGATGAGATGTTGTCTTCGGACGAAAGCATCTTGAATTGGTGATTCCAGGAGAAGTAAGTTGTCCAGGGTGCAATGCAGCTTCCTGAAACCACATTCAGATCGACTAAGCAAGTCATGCCGTTCAAGATACAAGACGAGACGTCGGTTAATAATTCTCTCCAGAGCTTTACCATCACATCTCGTCAAAGCAATGCTTTGATAACTACAGATTCTGTCTCT
>NNCF01132738.1:33673-43909 GCA_002313205.1 Laupala kohalensis
TATTCTTTCGACTCGAGACTGAGTTGTCTCAGCATTTCATAATGAATTGAATCAGGGCCAGGAGCAGTGTTGCGGGCTGTCGCTGGAGCTGACTCAAGTTCCCACATAGAAAAGGGAGAGTTGTAGGGTTCCCAGTTGGTAGAACGAAAGTCAAATGGTGTGCTGTCTGCTGTTTCCCTTTTTCTCGCGAAATCAGGATCGCAGTTTGCTGTAGATGTTATGTCAGCAAAATATTCAGCCATTGCTGTTGCCATTTCTCTGTTGTTGGTGAGAATCTGACCCTGATAATTGAGACCAGATATTGGGACTCGAGAATACCTTCCAGATATCTTTCGGATGGACTCCCATACTTTAGTGGACGATGTTGTTCTCTTAATGGTGCTTAGAAACTCTTTCCAGGAAGTGGATCTGGATTCTTTGATAGTTCTGCGCGCTTTTGCTCTAGCAATCCGATATGCGGCGAGGTTTTCCGGAGATGATCTAGCTTTAAATCTCCGCAATGCTCTTCGCCTTGCCCGAATGGCAGATCGACATTTGTCGTTCCGCCACGGGACATGAGGTCTTCGCGGATTTATAGATGTTTTCGGAATGGATTCATCAGCGGCGTGATGAATCACCTGGGTCAGATGGTCGACCCTCTCTTGGACACTACCAGTTTCTCTGAAGACAGACAGCGAATGGTACTGTGTCCAATTAGCCTTACTGAGAATATATTTCTGTGGCTTGCATTCGGAAATAGTCGCACTTTTCTGCAAGGACAACCAGATAGGATGATAACCGCTACCATGCAGATCATCTTCTACCTTCCTTTGAAAGATATTAGCAACTACAGGAGAGCAAACTGATAGGTCTATAGCCGTCCATGACCCCGTGCTAAATGCGAAGTGGGTCATGTCCCCGGTGTTCATTAAGCATAAATCTTCTCCCTCAAAGAGACAATTCAGCAATCGGCCCCTGGGACAATCGCTCGACGAGCCTCACAGTACATTGAGGGTGTTGAAATCTCCGAGGAGGAAGAATGGTCGACGGAGCTGATGAATTAAATCTCTGAGGGATGTCTCCGAAAAATCTCGTGTCGGAGAAACATATATAGAACACACGGTCATGGATGGTACACTGAATTTTGACTACTATAGCCTGGATGTGGGTTTGTAGGAGAACAGGAGAGCAGAGAATGGTGTTTCTAACAAACACGGCAACTCCATCTCTTGCTCGATCTCCCGTGGTGTCGTCAAATCTGAAGCTGCTGTTCCTCGCAGAGAGGGTGAGTGTTCTGGTGTATGGTGTGTCTCTTGTAGGCAGATACATATCGGATTATGACGCGCTAAGACTTGTAACTCTTCACGTTGAATTCTATCGTCATTAAGGTTCTACTGAATTATGGAAGCCAATAATGTTTGGAGCCTCCGGGGTCAGGTTCGTGAATGTGTATTTCTGCGTCACCGTCGGACTATACACGTTCTGACTCCGAGGAAGAAAGCACAGAGACGTTCTTTTTACGTCTGTGCGATTTTTTGCTTGGTGTTGTACTGTGTTTTGAAATGTTTACAGGGTTCAGGGGTTTAGCCCTAGAACCAAGCTTTGTCTTATTTTGAGTCTTAGTTAAAGGTTTAATATTACTTGTCAATTTTGTAGTCGATGGACGAGCTGTTGATGTTGTTTTGGTTTTTTCGGGAAGGGCTGAGTCATTTTTATTGCCGCATTTACACAGACATGTGCACGACGTTGCCGTAGACACGTCAGATAAATCGGCCTGAACAGATACGTTCTTCATCTGTTTTGGAGTCTTGGCTGCGGTGGAGTAACTAGTAGAAAATACAGGGTATAAAGCCCTGTATTTCTTCCGAGCTTCACCGTACGGGATCTTTCCCGTTTTTTAAATTTCCTGCACTTTCTTTTCTTCAAGAAAGGCGACATACTCCCTGCTCAATACCGGGTGACTGCCTGTGCAATTAATGCACTTTGCAGACCCTGGGCATGGGACGCCGGGTTCGTGTGCCTCCTTTCCGCACTTTCCACAGGTATCACGTCCCTTACACGATGTTGTCGTATGTCCAAACCTCTGACACTTGAAACAGCGCAGAGGATTCGGAATAAAGGGACGGACCGGCAGGTTCAGCCATCCAGCCTTCAGTTCCTTTGGTAGTTTAGGACAGTCAAAAGTCACGATGAAGGAACTGGTCTTTTCCAGAACACCATTTACCTTTCTCATGATCTGACTGACCTCAACTACGTGGTCAGCCTTACATTCTGCAACAAGTTATCTGTTGCCATTTCCATAATGTCCCTGCAACTTACGACTCCCTTGCTGCGATTAAGTGCAGCATGGAGTTCGCACTTTACAGGGAACTCGCCAAACTTAGTACAATCAAGTAGTTTTAACGCTTGCTTGCTTGTGTTTGTCTCAAGCAGCATTGTACCGGTTCTTAACCTTTTAATGGTCTTCATTGAACCAACGAAACCTTCTAAACCTTTATAAATATAGAACGAGGACACTTTTTCAAGTGTCCCGTCTTTACAAGTCATAACGACATAAACATTCATAGGGAATGCTCTTTAACTATTTCTTGTTTTACGAAGTGGGAGGGCCGTTAATCCTCGGCCGCTTCGATGATCCTGAGGCGTGGTACTTTCACTGCGGCTCGCCGACTCCGCAAGGCAGGGGAAAAAAGAAATCATTCATTTTGTTCCACGAGTTCGGAGGAAGTAAATGTTCGGTGACGTGGAGACTCCGCATCACGCCATTAAGCTTTGCTCAACTGAGTTGCTCCAGAGGTTGTCCGCTAGTGAGAGTTTGTCCTCGACACCCATTCACCTTATCGCCGCGTAACACACCTTGAGGTTGAGGGTTTTTTAAAAGAGGTTAAATCCTTCTGTGTGACCCGAACAATGAAGGCAAGATCCCCGCCCTTCGAAACACGCAACCTTCCACCGGTACGTAAATGGTGGTCGCTAAAGAATGTCCAAAGCTTACGGTGTCCGAAGACTGGTGGCGCAATACCAGTCCCCATCTCGGAACCGTGGGTTTGCCAAGCCCATACTCACTCGAAACTGAGCTCCCTGCGGGGGAAGGAGAAGAAAGAGAAGGTGAAGAAAGGGAAGAAGGGGAAAATGAAAGATACCCTAGCTCTAATAGCGTCGGGTTCGAAAGGTACAAGCGGTTACCAAGGGTGGTCAGGAATGAGAAAGGAAGGAGCATGGCACAAGTAAGTGGAAGCAATACCAGACTCAGCTCAGCGCCCCGTGTTCGCCAAACACGTACTTACTAGGTGTAAACCCCCTGGGGGGATGTGCAAATTCTTCGTGGTTTACGACGCCTTTGCACATGTTCAGGACAGGGTGTGTTTACATCTTTATTTTGAGACCAGCAATTTCTGTCAATTTCAACGTAGTCTCGATCTGCTTGTCTGTACGTGCTTTCAACAGAATTTCACCATTTCGCTGGCGCACGACAGACTGACGTTTTGCGATTTTATCGTGAATTGCTTTCGCAAGACGAACTGAGCTTATTGACTTAAAAGTCTTGTCTTCTTCTATGCATTTCATTAGTAGGAAGCGAGGCTTTGTCGGCCGGTCGCCATGCTTACAAAAGAAACTGTGGAGATCTGCCGACCAATCGCCTCTTCCTAGAGGAAGAGGGCAATCGGGGGGGGGAGCTTTAGTTTCCATGTGAATGTTTTTTAATTTCATCCCCGTGTTTTCCACCCACCACGGAGTCCAACGAGGGGACACCCCACTGGGGTGCCAGGGTTGACACCGGGATATAGCGTGGGCACACAGGGTTCTTTAAGCAAGGTTGCTCCAACGCCGCCGACCAGCGAGAAGGACTCCCTGCGTGCCCCCTCTCACTCTGGTGCTTAGTCGAAGACCTAGTCCGAGCCGATTGGTCGGGGGTGGGTTAGCTCCCGATCGCCCGTCTAGAAGAGGCCGAGGCCAAAGCGAGCGTATTGGGGCGCATCTAGAGAACACGCAGAAGTTCCTCAACTCACCAGGATTCTCATTCCCTCCGACACGGGTCGCCATGCACGGCAAAACACATGGGTGAGCGTTCAGCACACAGAGAAGGCCAGTAAGGANGAAAAGAGAAGTACAAAGAAAGAAATACTTGAGAGCCTTCTCTGTATCCCACCGTCAGGACGTGGACCGGCTCACATCGACGACAAAATCTTTAATAAATAATAGGCGTTGCAGTATATGTGTACGTTTCTGTATATTTTACTTCTAATCTAATTATATTCATTACTAGTACAGATTGATTGAAAGTTATTCATAAATCTATTATTTGGTATCGACGCAATATATATTTTATTTCTTCGTCAACGTTTTCATAAACTTAGTTCTCTCTCGAACCCTGCATATGCTCTTGCCACTGAGGTAATATAGAATGGATCATGCTACAAGAATAATATAGTTTTTTATTTATGCTATTGGTTGGTAGATAACAATGTACCTCTGGTAGTTTTGAAAACGCATTATTTAGAAAATATAATACTGGAATATCGACTTCCAGGTGATGAAATGTGAAGATTAACTGTTTTACGTCCACCTGAAGCAGACTATTTCACTGAGTCCCTTTTTGTTCTGAAGAAGACTGGTGGAAGGCAGTCAGCGCGTCATCTCCTCGGATTATGACATATCATCAACACGGAAACGACTGCTATATACTGCCTTGCCATACACAGTAGCTGCGGAATACCGCGACTCCAAAATGGAATGCTGCGCATTGGAATATTTATCGAGTATTTAAAGACAATAATAGCAAATAATTGTGTTTGATTCTTACACACTACTTAAGAAACAACTTAAAGAGACATTCACAATCAAAGATGTTCATAAAAATTTGAAAAATTCTGCTATCAAAATCCAACATTTATTTGATGATGTGGAACCAAAAACCGTCATTTGGTAGATTGGGGGTTGTCTATTCTGGATGCTAAAGAAACGTAGAACTAGATTCACTAGCACAATGTTTCGATTTTAGATATTGCCACAGGAAAAAAAGTGGGAGAGAGGAAATGTTGCGAGAAATCTTTTTCTCTTTATTTATGATGTTAAATATTTTCATCTGAATGAGCCGAACAAATGCATGGTACAGTTTCGCACAGGACACGGGGACTTCAAAGCTTACCTTCATGGAATGAAGTTATCTAATGTTGATGATAATTGGTGTTTGTGAAAAACGTATAGAAACAGTCTCACATATACTTTATGATTGCGAGTTCAATAATGAAGTGAGTATGAGAATTATAGATATAATGAAAAATAGGGTAGTCGGGGAAGACATAGTACAAATTATTGACAACACATGGCGTTTTTGAAATTTTTCAAGAAGTATTAAAATTGCACATGACACAGCGTATGGAAATTAAGAAAATTTAACACTAATATGATAGAATATACCTGCCCCCAAGGGGCAGGGATGGACTAACATACTAGAGAACATGGAATTAAAATTGAGGACCCCAGAAAACTTGGGGTATAAGTGACAAATTTAAAAAAATGAGTTAAGTGTATATGAGGTTACAAAAGGTTCCTTATGTTTCGTGGTAAAGGGGTATAGTTGTAATCTCAGAATATGCTGTGATCTAGAGATGAATCACTTAAGATAGTACTTCACATAAACTCGAAAATGTACGATTTTGTTTATACTTCGTAAACTTGTTAGTATATTTGTTAACAAGTGGACAAAGTTTCATGACCTTCACTAGAATAAATTGCGAGTTATTGCAACTTTAATTTAACGTGATCTCATGTGGGATTTCACGAATTTTCCACTTTCACTGAAAAGAAACTACACAAGCAAATGTAGGTATTTTTTAAAAACTTTTTGAAAATATTCACAGGTATTTGAAAGAATGAAAACCCCATAACAATCATAAGTCACGGAATCTAAAATGAGATATTCGATAAAATATAAAATAATGTTAGGCTACTCGAGATTACGGTAATGAAACGTGACAACGCCGCACTACATCAAGCGAACCACGTATTTCGTAATTCGCCACCGGAGTGCGAAAACTAATGCCACGGTCTTCTAACTTTCCCAAGACATGAAGTTCAAAGAGATGAGATCATTGATGTGTAATTTTTCATTTTTTAAATTGAAATAAATTACTTTGAGCTATATGTTGATAGAATACTATTTCAGAGACTAGTTTGCCTTTCCACAAACAATATGATGATTTTAAAGACATTCTACGAATAATCAACGTTGGAAGTAACCTAAAAAACTTTCATCTACGAGTATTTACGCGTTGTTTACAAGTTACAAGATCAGTATAATTTTTTTTTGTGGGACTTTACGGGTCGTCGACATCGAGGTCATTAGAGCCCTAAAATTCTGTACAGGTAGGGAAAATACAGTTACGCGCTAAGGAGAGCCAAAATGACTCCCCCCGCGAGTGGGACTCGCCGAATGACTCAACCATACCCACTAAAAATCCCCCTGAAACACAATATATCAAAACATATCTCAAAACATACATCAAAACATTGAGGACAAAAATGAGCGGGGGGGGGGGACAAAAAATGAGGAAAATTTAAGATACTCTTGCCCTAATAGCGTCGGGATCGAAAAGAACAAGAGGTGACCAACGAAGGTCAGGAAAGAGAAAGGAAGAAGCTTAGCACAAGTAAGTGAAAGCAATGCCCGACTCAGCTGAGGGCCCCGTGTTTGCCAAACACGTACTTACTAGATGTAAGTCCCCTGGGGGGTCAGTATGATTTACAATGCCACCAACTTTAAAATGTAAAATACGTTACCGCGAATAAAGTTTAAAATAACATGCATTATTTTAGTTCGTATTTTACTGAAACTGATACATGTGACATATCCCAAGTAATCTAATAAATTTTAAATAAGTATTATTGTAACAGTCTGATATCTCACGGCGTAGTTCAAATTTAAAGTTTTCTTCTTCTGTAAGTTATAATCCAGGTAAAGTCACATTACAAGTTTGAAATTTCGAATGAATTTTTATATTTTACGACTTTACATGTTAATTTAAACATACTTCTCAGCTATTTTGATACAAATTTTACTATATGAGTGAGTAATCTAATTATAATATGCAGTAATAGTGAAGTTTGTGAACTACATGAAGTCCATTAACTTTTGACAAGACCTTACGCGAATTACTACCTTAACCACTTCCACATTATTCACTCACATTTGGACCATAAGGGATCCAAGCTCACTTGTACCTCTTGTCCGCCAAGTTAACACGAGGATACGTTTAGACGGAGAAGGTATGGCTGTAATAGTAATGTACCTGAAGAAAGGATTCTGTGGAAAAGTTATTTTCAGTGTTTTTGGAAAATTGGGAATTCTAGACTTCCTTCTTAAATGGAACCATTCAAGTGATGACAGTTAAAATGGAAAACATTTGGCCATATTTGGCATTTTACAAACACGGTGGCTCCCGAGTGTTTCAGGAATTTTTTATGAGAACTCTTGATGTTTCAAATTAACAATTGCAGAATAAAGTCAATACAAAAAGGTATATATTTTGGCGCCTCTCCTTAAAAAAAAAAGAAATAGAAAAAAATTGGCGCAAAAAATTCCTCAGGATCGTATTAACATCGTCCAGATATTAATATTTCCGAGATACACATTGAAGAGACCAGTCTCCAAAAGCCAATTTATCTCACCTCTCCTGGCGATTAATTTGTAAGGGAAAATTTCACGAAATCGTGGTAGAGATTTGTGGGAAGTGTTCCATTTTTTATTGGGGCTTTACGACTCGCCGACATCTAGATCATAGGAGCCCTAACATTTTTGTACAGGTAGGGAAAATGCTGTTACGTACTAGGAAGAGCAATTATGACTCTCGCCGTGTGGGACCTGCCGAATGTCTCGACCATAACCACTAAAAACGTCCTGAAATACAATATATCTGAAGATAAAGAAGACAGGAAAAGACAGACAAGTTTTCTAAACCATTAAAAAAACCGAAAACAAAGTAAGATGTAAATTAAAAGAACAGAAAGAAGAAAGAAAAACGTAAATTGAAACACTCCTGAGAACTTGTGGTAGGAGCACGGATCATTTCATAAATTTAAGTCAGGACATAAAGATAAGATACTGTGCCAGAGGCCACATTCTTGAAGAAATCTTAAAAAGACATATCAGAGTCGGTTCTTTTTGCCCTAGAATAACGTCCAATCTGTTTGGTATAATACGTCTGTCGGTTCGTACAATATTTGAGACACTTCAAAAGAATGTGTTCCATGGTAAACATTGTGTTGTAATACTCAACAGATGGAGTGTAGGTTTGCCGCGAAAGTGTACAATAAAGACACTAACCACAGAGCACTAATCGATTCACTGCACAGAACCAACGCCGTATTGAAGATAGATTAATAAACGTCAGCGCCTTCTTAAGAATTGTATCTTTCTTCGCAGTGTACACGCTGCGAAAATAACGGGTGACACTGGCAGTGGAAAGCAGCACCAATGGAATCGCTAATGGATGAACAATCGGTGTGGATTTTATTTTATTATTTTTTTAAATTCAGGCTTTAGGACTCGCTAACATCGAGGTCATTAGAGTCCTCGCAGGTGGGGAAAAATGAAGATTTGCACCATTGGGAAGAACCGACGTGATTCTTCCCCGTGTGTGGGACTAGCCGAATATCTCGACGAAAACCACTATAAAAAAACTCTGAATTTAACAAATACCTAAACACATTTAAAGAACACTAATAATGCAAACATAGGCAATCATTAGAAAGGTCATAGAATCCAAGATGTAAAGCTTTATTAGTATTCACTGATACATGGCCAACGTTTCGATGCTATTTTGACTCCACCTTCAGGGCCACTAGAAAGTAGAATTACAAATATCTAAACACAAAGATGATACCAAAGGAAAGACACCAAATGCCCAATACATTGAATAAAAAATTAAATAAATTCTGAAAACTTATTTTTTTTAAGGTAGAATGAAGAGTAAGAAGAAAATGTAAAATAAAGAAGATTGAAAATTTAACCCACCCCTCCCGAAAAAGTGTGGAAGGAGCCCCGATCTACATATGATAATCAATAATATATTAACATGATCCGTTTCATTTCCAAAAATTGTCGGTAAATCTGCAACCAGACCGGTACTCCTCCATTCTCTAGTGTATTTTCTGTTTTCAGTTAGGTGATGCAAGGTTAAGGAACAACCTGACTCGTCACATTCGAGTCGATCACTAAGTTGTAAGAGATACTGATGTGTGAGAGGATTTCCTACGTGTAGGTGGGCCAGAAAGAACACTCGCAGCTGGCTGACCTACAAGAATTGCTCCATGGCTTAACAGTGGACTCGATAAGTCCGAGCATATTCCCTTCAACAGCCAATCACTCATACCCACCACCCGACACGATCGGTCTGCTTCGAACTGTCAGTTAACACAGGAGTATAGACTCGGTGTTTG
Organism: Laupala kohalensis; assembly: GCA_002313205.1. Classification (NCBI taxonomy): domain Eukaryota; kingdom Metazoa; phylum Arthropoda; class Insecta; order Orthoptera; family Trigonidiidae; genus Laupala; species Laupala kohalensis. Next base: position 43,094 of record NNCF01132738.1, read on the forward strand.
TCGAAGATAAGACCGAAGTCTACCCTCAAACCATCGCGGCTCGAGTGTTCTTTGTCATATGGCAGAATATCGAAATTAATCTTCGGCTTATCCAAAGTCCAAGGAGGAATTTTATTGAACCCTTGATTAAGAAATTAGTGCAAATATTCAAGATTTCAAAAGATTGTTCAGAAAGGTATCAAAATAGTTTAATTTTTCTCAGCCTCTAAAAAAGGATAGGAAAAGAAAAGGAAGATGATTTTTTAATGGGGATTTACGGCTCGCCGACATCGAGGTCATTAGAACCCTACAATTTTTGTAAAGGTAGAGAAAATGCAGTTACGCACCAACGAGAGACAATATAACTCTCCCCGCGTGTGGGACTCACCGAATCACTCGACCATACCCACTAAAAACTCTCCTGAAGTACCATATGACCAAACATAAAAAGACACGAAAAGAGAGACTACAGTTTCCCAACCTATCACAGAATCAAAAAACAAAGAATCATGTAAATTTAGAGAAAAAAGATAAGTAAATTTAAAAAGGAAAAATGAAAAAAATTAAGTACAAACCCTCCCGAGAACTTGTGGGAGGAGCCCCGGTTCGTTTATGGATTTCAGTAATGACATAACAATAAAGAACAGATACTCTGCCAAAGGCCACATTCCTCGAGGAATTTAAAAAGGCGAATCAAAATCGGTTCATTTCATCAACAAGCATAACGTCCAGACAGTTAGGTAGATTGTGTCTCCGCTGGCTGGCACTATATTTCAGACACTCCAGAAGAAAGTGTTCCACTGTAAGTGTTGTATTGCAAGTCTCACAGATGGGGGG
>NNCF01132738.1:43924-109467 GCA_002313205.1 Laupala kohalensis
CGAGATGACCATGGGTAAGATAGCAGTGGTTAATACGGAGACGTGTAGGTTTACTACTTCACGTCAGTTCGCATGGGATAATGACACCCAGGTCTTAACGGAGTCTTTTACCTTCCTCAGCATGAAGGCGCAAGTTTGCCATTTGGCTTGTCATGTCCAAGGAAGAGACGATATTATGGCAACCTTTGAATCTGACGTAGGAACAGATAAAAGGCGAAGGACTGCCCTCTGTGTTCCCCGCTTCGCTGTCTGATCAGCATGTACAGTGAAGACACTGACCACAGAGCACTAATAGAGTCACTGCATAGAAACACACGTCTTGTTGAAGATAGCTGAATGAACCTTAGCGCCTCAAGGATTGCATACTTCTTCACAGTGTACACGCTGCAAAGGAATGGAGGCAAAAAAACGGCGGCACTATGACAGTGGAAAGCAGCAACAACGCAATCAGTCATGGTTGAGTCATCAGGGTATATGAACATATGATCCAAATAGAAAGTTCTCAGTTCTCCGAAATGCTGATGTTACACAGCAGCTGAAGTGTCTTGCTTTGAAACTTGAGACAGCCGAATGTCGATGGTTTGTTGCATGAAAGACCATAGTAGTGTGAGAGAGTGTGGGTATTTCACTGGAGGAGGCAGTGATGACGTTTTCCACCAGCAGTTGTTTGAAGGTAGTTTGAGGAGATAGAATGATGACGTTTTCCTCCACCGCTGGGCGGAGTAACGAATGTCTTGCAGCGTGAGATAAAATAAATTTTGGAGAATGTAGGTGATGCCTAGTGGGGTGATTTAAAACCCCCAACTGTTTCACTCCGTAAGATCCAAGTAGAATATCATGTCTTTTGTTAAAAGATGGTTCCCCAGCGTCTACTAGTAAGCATTCTATTCGACTAGTGCGGAAGGCACCAATTGCAATGCGAACTCTTGCATGATGGGGACTGTTAATGGTTCTAAGTGTCGATGGTGAAGCGGAGGCGTACACAATACTGCCATTATCTCTTACAGACCGAAGAAGACTTCCATAAGGTGAAAAAGGAAAGAGCGGATTGCGCCCCATGATGAACTCTTAGGTAGAGATGGAGGTTTACTGAGGAATTACATTGGGATTGTAGTTTTCAGATGTGATTGCGCCAAGTAAATGTGCGGTCGAATGTAAGACCCAGGAATTTTGCGGGGCAACGAAACGAAGAAGTTACCCCCAAGAAAAAGATCTGGATCATTATGGAAATAGTATATTCACCAGAAATGCATACAGCATGACTTGAATACAAAAAAAACTAATTTTTATTGGGGCTTTACGGTTCGTCGACATCGAGATCATTAGAGCTCTAAAATTTTGTTCAGGTAGGGAAAATGCAGGTACGCACTAAGGAGACTCAACATTACTCTCCCCGTGTGTGGGACTGACCGAATCACTTATCATACCCACTAAAAACCGTCGTGAAATACCTTGGGTCCAAACATACAAAGACGGGAAAAGAGATGCAACAGTTTCCTAAAAAATTATAAAATACGAGAACAAAGAAAGATGTCAATTTAGTGAAAGTAAGTAAATTTATGCAAAAGGAAAAAAAACAGATTTAAATCCAAACCCTCCTGAGAACGTGTGGGAGGAGACCCGATGGATTTTTTAATGAGATACGAATGAAGATCAAATTCTGTGCCAAAGGTCACATTCCTCGAGGAAATCTAAAAAGATGAATGAAAATCGGTTCATTTTGCCCAAGCATAACTTTTGTTTTGTGGGCCAACATCGAAGGTCATTAGAGCCCATGCAAGTAGGGAAAAATGCAGTTTCGCACCATAGAGAAGAGCCGCAGTGACTCTTCCCCGTGTGTGGGGCTCGCCGAATATCTCGACTATACCCAGTAAAAAACCCTCCTGAAATAATCAAATACCCAAATAGAAAGATGAAAGAAAAGAAAAGAAAACCGAATAAAATTACATTATGACACCAAAAAAGAAGGGTAAACAATTTTTAAATACTATATTTTCGAATTACAGAAACGAACGATGAAAACGAAAAAGACAGTAAAGATGAAAAGGGAATGAAAATTTTAAACCCTCCCGAGAACTTGTGGGAGGAGCCCCGATCTACTCATAAAATTCAATAGTTTGTTAACATTAACCGTTTCATTTCCGAGAATTGTTGGTAAATCTGCAGCCAGACCAATTTGTCTCCGTATACTTGAGTATCTTCTGCAATCAGTTAGTAGGTGACGCACTGTCAGAGAACAGCTACACTCCTCACAAATGGGTTCATCATCAAGTAGTAAGAGATACCTATGAGTGAGAGGACAATGTCCTATGCGCAGGCGGGTCAGCAAGACCTCGTCGCGCCGGGCTGGCCTACAGGAACTGCTCCATGACTTAACAGAAGATTTGATAAGTCGGAGCTTATTCCTTTCAACAGCTAACCACTCATTGCTCCATTCACTCAGAATCCTTATCTTGACGGAATTTAGTAGATCTCGTTTTGGAATCGTGGAGAAATCCACGCGATTCCTGAGGCATGCCGTCTTTGCGGAATCGTCTGCTTCCTCATTTCCTCTGATACCCACGTGTCCGGGAACCCAGCAAAACATTATGTTCTTTCCATCACTTTGCAGTGAGCAAAGTACATCCTGGATGTTCTGGATCACCTTATCAGCTGGGTACATGATCTGGATTGCTTGGAGGGCACTCAGTGAATCAGGACAAATCAGGAAATGCGATCAGCCGTAACACTTTGTTGATCGCAATACTCGCAATATGGCGTAGCACTCAGCACTGTAAACACTGCACAAGTCGCCTAGACGGTAGCCACTGGTCTCACGGGGAAATACCACGGAGCAGCCGACACCATCAGCCTGCTTCGACCCGTCGGTAAACACAGGGATACGGTCCCGGTATTTGTAGAGGATTAGCTGAAAGTATATCCTCAACATCGGAGCTGGAGTGTTCTTCTTGTCATGATGCAAAAGATCGAAAATAATCTTCGGCTTGTGCAAAGCCCAAGGGGGAGACTTACTAAAACCTTGATGTAAGACATTAAGTGTGCGTATATTTAAGGTTTCCAAAATTTGTTTGGAGCGATATCCAAAAGGTTTGGTTGCTCTCAGTCTGTTGTTGTAGAAACGGATGGAAGAAGAGGATGGATGAAAAACCGCGTTGTGTACCAGATTGTCGGGTAAAGTTTGCAAGTGGCAAAAGTGTCGTAGCATGAGGATTTGCCGCCGGAGGGAAAGAGATGGTTCGCCACTCTCGACATACAAACTCGGAATGGGACTAGTGCGGTATGCTCCCGTAACTAGTCGAATTCCGGCATGGTGGACACTATCCAACTTCTTTAAATAGCTTGCACGAGCAGAGCTATATACAACGCAGCCATAATCGAGCCGAGATCTTATGAATGCTCGATAAAACTGGTGCAGGGAGTAGCGATCAGCGCCCCATTCCCTGCTACTGAGGCACTTCAATAAATTCAGAGATTTTAATGTTCTTGCTCTTAGGTCTGTTAGATGTTCAATCCAATTCAATCTCTGATCAAAAATCAGACCTAGGAATTTCACAAAAGGATAGAATTTGAGAACGTTGTTTCCCAGGGCGAGGTGAGGTTCTGCCAGAAGGCTTGGTCTCCTACTGAAAAGAACACAGCGTGTTTTCTCAGCAGAGAAACGAAAACCTGTCGTTTTCGACCAGTGGTATAATCTATTCAGGACGAGTTGGATTTGTCGCTCCGCACCTGTGACACTCTGTGATGAACAAAAGATAGCAAAGTCATCGACAAAAAGAGAGTGTAAAACAGGATTCTTTACAGCAGACGTTATGCTGTTTATGGCCACTGCAAAAAGGGTCACACTCAAGACTGAGCCCTGAGGAACACCGTTCTCCTGAAGAAGGAGATCCGAGGTGTCTCTTCCAATTCTATAGCGGAAGAAACGTTGATCCAAAAAGGACATGAGCATCAGAGGAAGACGTCCTCTAAATCCCCAGGCATAGAGTTGTTGTAAAATGCCATGACGCCAAGTAGTATCGTAAGCCTTCTCGATGTCAAAGAATATTCCAATGAGATGTTGTCTTCGGACGAAAGCATCTTGAATTGCTGATTCCAGGAGAAGTAAGTTGTCCAAGGTGGAATGGAACTTTCTGAAACCGCACTGAGATCGACTCAGCAAGTCATGCCGTTCAAGATACAAGACGAGACGTCGGTTGATAATTCTCTCCAGAGTTTTACCAACACAACTCGTCAAGGCAATGCTTTGATAACTACTGATGTTCGTCTTGTCTTTACCTGGTTTTAATAAAGGGATAAGCGTTGCTTCCTTCCACGAATTAGGGAATACTCCCTCGGACCACGAAAGATTAAAGATATCCAGAAGGTATTCTTTCGACTCGAGACTGAGTTGTCTCAGCATTTTATAATGAATGGAATCAGGGCCAGGAGCAGTGTTGTGGACGGTCGCTAGAGCTGACTCAAGTTCCCACATAGAGAAGGAAGAGTTGTAGGGTTCCCAGTTGGTGGAACGAAAGTCAAAAGATGTGCTCTTTGCAGTTTCCCTTTTTCTCGCGAAATCAGGATCGCAGTTTGCTGTAGATGTTAGGTCAGCAAAATATTTAGCCATTTCTCTGTTTTTGGTGAGAACCCGACCCTGATAATTGAGTCCAGATATTGGGACTCGAGAATACTTTCCTGATATCTTTCGGATGGACTCCCATACTTTACTGGACGATGTTGTTCTCTTAATGGTGCTTAGAAATTCTTTCTGGATCTGGTGGATCTGGATTCTTTAATAGTTCTGCGCGCTTTTGCTCTAGCAATCCGATATGCGGCGAGGTTTTCCGGAGATGGACTAGCCTTAAATCTCCGCAATGTTCTTCGTCTTGCCCGAATGGCGGACCNCGTCTTGCCCGAATGGCGGAGCGACGTTCCACCAGGGGACATGAAGTCTTCGCGGAAAAATAGATGTTTTCGGAATGGATTCTTCAGCGGCGTGATGAATCACCTGGGTCAGATGGTCGACCCTCTCTTGGACACCACCCGTTTCTCTGAAGACAGACAGGGAACGGTATTGTGTCCAATTAACCTTACTGAGAATCCATTTCGTGGCTTGCTTTCGGGAATAGTCACACATTCCTGCAAGGACAACCAGATAGGATGATGGTCGCTACCATGCAGATCATCTTCTACCCTCCATTGAAAGATATCAGCAACTTCGGGAGAGCAAACTGATAGGTCTATAGCAGTCCACGACCCCGTGCCAAATGCGAAGTGGGTCATCTCCCCGGTGTTCAGTATACATTAATCGTCTCCCTCAAGGAGACAATTCAGCAGTCGGCCCCTGGGGCAATCGCTCGACGAGCCCCACAGTACACTGTGGGCGTTGAAATCTCCAACCATAACGTCCAAACAGTTTTGTAGATTGTATCTCGCGAATGGTACTATGCGTTTCCTAAAAACAAACTATCTTAGGAGCGTAAAGAGATAGTAAGAGCTTGAGGCCATCTGGAAGAATATGTATTCCTCTCAGATTCCAGGGAAGAAGAGCCATAATACGGTGTTTATCCGCTCTTTCTGCGATGTCGAGAATTTTTTCCTTGGATGACTTTAATGCCAGATACTGTTGTGGTCTCTTCCCCGAGAGAGTCGGCGTGATCACAGATGGAGTTATCACTCTCGGAATTAAGAAGTCCAGTATTTTTGCTCCTCGATCGTCAGCGACTACGGGAAGTTGAGTCAACCACATTGGAATCTGACTTTAAAGAGTCAGGTTTACGGTACATTTTGTTGTGAGTAGTTCTCCCCAAGATGGGCGTCGTGGGGATCGTGAATCAGCAGACTTCGGTTGCTGGATGGTAGTGGCAGTAGAGGTTGAGGAAGATGTGGATGTAGAGGTTGAGACGTATGTTGATTTTATACTTGGTAGGTATAATTACCTTACATCCCAGGAATTCCAATTTCGAGGCGGAAGGGACATTAAAACAGACCCGAGTTCCGGAGTTGCACCTCGTCGGTTCTGAATCGCCACAAATCCACCTGGCAGCCAAAGGAAGCTCTAGGAGGTTTCTTCGCGCTGACCGCTGTTGCAAGGGATTGAGACAGGAATCTTAACCGACGCCTGGCTTTGGGAAAGGACACCGTATCCGTAATATTGCATGATAATAGAGGGGGAAGAAAGAATTCCTATAGAATTAATTGCATCAAGTCCAATAAGAAAATTTATAAACAAATTCCTTTTTTTTTTTGTGGGGCTTTAGGGCTCGTCAACATCAAAGGTCATTAGAGCCCTTAAAACTTGTACAGGCAGGGAAAATGCACTTACGCACTAGGGAGAGCCAACATGACTCTCCCCGCGTGTGGGACTCGCCGAATGACTCAGCCATACCCACTAAAAACCCTCCTGAATTACAACTCAAATCTCAAATCCACACATATCTCATGACTTTACTAAAACATTGAAAAAAATAAAAAATAAAAATTAAAAAAAAAAGAGAGAGGAAAAAAGAAAATGAAAGATAAACTAGCCCTCGCAACCTAGTAGCGTCGGGATCGAAAAGAACAAGAGGTGACCAAGGAAGGTCAGAAAAGAGAAAGGAAGGAGCATGGCACAAGCAAGTGGAAGCAATGCCAGACTCAGCTCGGGGCCCCGTGTTTGCCAAACACGTACTTACTAGATGTTAGTCCCCTGGGGCGAACAAATTCCTGGTTGACTGATGGAAATCCCTATTTTGTCAGAACTCTGAACCGAATTTTGTCAGGATTTGTAATGCGGGATTTCGAGAGTGTTTGGGAAAATTGAATTTCGTTCTACTATTACACGTACGGTACGTTGATGATATATCATACTTTGCATTTGAATAGATTGTTTCTTAGCAATTTTTTAATAGTTACAATGGTAACAAAAATGCTTGCAGTAGAATACGAAAGAATTGAAGAATGTTGTTGGGGCATGTTCAATAAGTAAAATAGTTTGTCATTTAGTTGGTTCGGAAAAGAGACACATTTGGAGAGGGTGCTAAATCATAAGTCGGTAAATTCCATGGCATAAAAAAAGCAATGGTGTCAAATTCATATGATAAAGCTGTAGAATTGTTAGACAGAAAATATGACAGAGATGAAAAAGTATTTGCCGTGTTCAATGAGTATGTTTCAGATAGCTTTATAAACTATTTCCAGAGAAAAACATAGAATTACTGACAAGACAAAAGAAAATATTAGGCGGAGTCGTAACTAAAGAAAAAGATAGAAAAGAAAGATGAAAATAATGTAGCCAGAAGAATAAATTGTGGGAATTGTCCACAGATGGCAGACAAAACTATGTCTAGAAACAAGAATTAATGAACATAGAAGGAATGTTAATGAGAAGGATATAAATAATGTCTACTTAAAAGTCATTAAATGAAATGGGAAGAAATTGAGATTTTGGATAAAGAAACAATTTTCCAAAGGAAAATACATATCAGAGATTCGCACGAGCTTACTAACAGATACAAAAAAATTATCAAATGTACAAGTTATCAAATTGCTGCCATAATTTTGATTTATTTACGTAATATTGTTATTTATTCTTTCCTCGCCATGTAACTATGTTCTTTTTAAAGAAAGTTGTGAACATCACTCTCGCCTGAAGAAGACCCCAGCAAAGTTCCAAACGTCGTACTAAAAGTCAAATAAAGTGTAAATGTATAAAAAAGGTCGTTAAGATGAATAAGTCTTGTACAGATATTATAATGAATGTAATCGGATTTTTGTACGTGGATAATTTTTGTGATTTGTTGTATTATCAGTAGAATATGAAAAAAAACTAGCACTTCACATTTCTGGAGTTACAATTGGAGCAAGCTCCATTTGAAACGACAGACCACCTCTCAAAGTGCGAGAAAAAATATTAAGCTGATAGACTAAGTAAAGAAGTTGACGTTGTAACTTACTTCCCCAAAGACTGGGACTTCATCGTCTGAGGAAACGTTCTTCAAGTACTGCTCGGGACGTGGTGCCTTGATGGTCTTCAGTTCGTGCACGCCTTTTGAACTCCCTTTAGCGGTCCATCCGTGACGCGGCACCACCGAGTCTACACACATCGAATCAGTTCCGTTGTCATCCGTTTTTCGACAAAAACTTTGATGAACTTTTGGAACCCTGATGCACCCAGGATAGCGCATGTTCCCAGGGAAAGCGTAAGTCTGGACTAAAGAAAATGAAGCTTTGCACCTATAAATACTTAATGGATGAAAAACTTACTTTCATTTCCGAATACGAGTTAGGGACCGCAAATTGATAATAATAGTTGGGTGGGAAGTATATAAGGGAGAATCTACTCGTCATAAAACGCAAACAGAAAGGACGAATGAAAAACACGGGGAATGAAAGAAGTTAACTCATCTCTTCAAAACTTTCAGTAGTAATAAGAAGTTTCATATGTACCCAGAATAACCTAGTCAGAGGAGAAAATAAAATTTTAGAAGACAATTATTGGGTCCGAATACCTATTAAGTTTCATGTTTATAAGAAATGTCATTTATACAATAATTATTGTTATAAAAACTATCACATAGCAATGAAAAGTACGAACCGAAGGTTCAACAGTTTTTTTTATGAAAACGTAGAACATTAAAAGAACAAACGATTGAATTTTCTTCTGTTTCTTAGTTCGGCAGAAAATATCAATTATTTGTTAGTTATTTCGCATATTCTTTTTCAAAAATTCAGAGTAAAGCAAGGTAGATATTTATATCTTATAAGTTAATATTTTAGTTATTCTCTGTGATATTTCTCGTACTACTTTCCGGTGTCAAGTGAGATAGTTGTCTTGAAAAAGGTAGCGTATTTACATTATTCTAATTCCATACTTGTCTTTTTCTGTCAAAATCATTAAGCATAATATATTTTGGGCTCCATTTCGTTTTCTGACTTGGAAGTCACTAACTTCATAACACCATGTGTACATTCTGAATGTTCGAAGTATCAAACTCAAAACTAGCACGAAACAGCCCGGTTAGTATATGCGAGTCTCGCATTTGGAACCGTTCAGATAGGACGAGTGTTACGAAGTTAATGACTCACCCTATGCCGGAGCTTCGACATATTGAGGGGGCCCTTGGAGCAAATGCGGAGGGGAAACGCGAGGCTCCCAGCGCCCACCTGCCCACGCGCCTGCTCGATCGGCGAGTGCCGCTGCGCCCGAGCCACCGGAACCTCCAGGGCTCACGAAGCGCACGCGACCGCTGCCTGGGTGTTTCGGCAAGGCGGGGCGCGTGCGGCGTGCCGACGGCAAGGGTTGGCCCAGCGCCGGATGCAGCACGGCCGGCAAGGCGACGGGCATGCCGATGGTGGGGCTTTCGGTTCGCGGGCGGCCAACCTTCCCCGAGGTGGACACCGCCGACACGATCGGCAGAGTCACCGTGTGAGGACTTCCTCGCCCACCTCCTAGCCCCGCGCTCAGACGACGCAGGGTTTTCTGAGCGGCGGAAGTCAAAAGATGGAACTATATTGTCCACAATAACTTTTCATTAATTCACATATAACGTGTTCCACAAAATATTAATGATATAGACCAAACTATTTTGTTATCATTTCGTTCTAATATTGACGTGTTAAGATAGAGAAAGTATGGCTTTCCCGCTTTCTTTTCGCATACGTAGAATAAAATATACATTAAAGGGAAAATGTAGAATTGGAAAGTTGGAAAGAATTATTGGTCCCCACATCAAAAGTGGTTTCAAGAATTACCTTATCAGTTAAATCGTTCCTCAGACTTATAATTACGAGAAAAGGTCCCGGACAGTTTCAACTTTTCTTTTAAGTTAAAATAAAACAGACGAAGAAAAGACACCATTCAGGGGGAATTATTATTATTATTATTATTATTATTATTATTTCATTAATACATCTCATCTTCTGCTGGTATAAATAAGGTTCGGATACAAATCAAGCACACTTATTTACTCTTGGCTAAAGAATTTACGCACTATTCGTGTCGTATTCAAAATAGCTGCATTGTGGAGAAGAATATATACTTCTCTCTTTATACCGAGGATCTTGAGACTCTCATGTAGGGTTTTAGGGATTACACCAGTTGTCGACAACACAATTGGTACAACATATACCTTACTAAGCTTCCACATCTTTTGAATTTCATCACTTAAATTTGCATATTTCCGTTTCTTCTCAGCTATGGTGTTTTGGATGTTGTGCGTATTAGGTACCGCAATGTCAATGAGATATGCAATTTTCAATTCCTTATCGCGCAGAACAATATCAGGTCTGTTATTGGGGATACATCTATCAGTTATAATTGACCTGTCGTAGTATAAAGATACCTTGTTGAAATCTAACACAGAGGTTACTTCATATTTATAATTAGTTAATATTATTATATTATTATTAAATATATAATATTATTATTAAATATATAATATTATTATTAAATATATAATATTATTATTAATAATATAATTTATTATTATCATTATTATTATTATTATTATTATTATTATTGAAGCTTTACGGCGCGCCAACAACGTCATTAGAGCCCTCACATACCTAAATATAAAAACGATAGGAAAGGACAGACCACAGTAAATAAATCTTTATCAATTGAAAATAAATGTTTAATTCTGAAAGAAGAATTAAAGACTGCGTTGTGTACCAGATTTTCGTGTGGGAAAAGAGTGGTAACATGAGAAGCTGTCGCTGAAGCGTAAAAGATAGTTTGCAGGGGGAATGAAAGTCAGATGGAAAGATAATATCACGAACGGAGGGATAAATGAACGAGTAGGAGAAAGAAATATAAGGCATATTCTGATGAGGAGAATCGGTTGATCGGACACTCCTGTTCCATTAACTTGTTTTTAGAGGGGAAAGGTGCACAGTGAGAACGCTATAGGGAGACACGGAGAAATATGAAGAGCATAACAGAAAATATATTCAATGCGAAAGTTACTTGGAAATGAAGAGATTGGAAAAATACCTTGGAACCATGGAGAAATACATTAAACGATTTAACATAATGGTCACCAAAGAAAGATAATAGTAAACAAAATATCGACACGTTAGAGAACAAGCCAAGAGTACAAATAATTGACTTGACCGATGAAACATATGCTCAATAGTTGGAAGTCCATTGAGACATGTGTCAAATTTTCATATTTACAAACATGAAAAAACATAATTGTAGATTTCTCTTACAATATTTTTTTTCGGATATTCTCAACCTGTTGATTCACTAAAAGAAAAGTTTAAATCAGTAATACTGGCTATAAATCTGGACTCATACTAGTATTTTGATAAACTTTATGTAACTGGGTGTCCAAGAAATATTTGACCAAGATAAGTCTTCATTTCCCTATTTGTTCATGTAAATGTTTAAAAATTCGTTGTCAACTCGATTTTTTTCACTTAATTAACTTCAAATTAAATGGTCTATATCAATAAAAACTATTGTTTTTATTCGCATACTTATTTCGACATTTTGCCACAACATTAAATTTTAATTAAAACTTCTGATTCACCACCGAGATGGCAAACAGATAAAATGTAACGCACTTTTGAATACATGGTCACTTCAGTAGTAACAGAATTATTCGAGATATCTACGTTTTAATATCTAATGTTCTCTGTCGAAGAAAACATACTTTGGACTGCGTTTCTCTTTTTCCATATTGCAATTTATGACAAGTTGATTCTTCTTTTCAGGCATCAAATAAAGAAAAATGAGTTTGTTAGATACATTATTGACAATAATATTTGTTAAGAAAAAACATTTTAGATGAAGTAGGCATGAAAAAGTTGTTAAGTACAAATATGACGTAGTGTAAATAAGATGATAATATTAGATAAAACATTTATTGTGTGCACTATCAAACAACACGCAAAGTCACATAAAATTTCATGTATAACATGCGGTAGTTAGATAAACATATTTACGAATACAATAACTTCATAGCCTTGGACGTCTTAAGATGACTGAATATGTTTTAAAAGCGATACAATGTTAAAGCTCCAAATAATTAATAAAGAAATTAAATGTATGGTCTTCGCCAAAATAATCTGTAATGCAACCCATGTTATTCTCAATTAATTTTGAGGAAACACACTTAAATTGCGAATTATTTCACTGATATTTGAGTAATAAAGAAATGAATTTCTATACTTCAATAAAAATTAGTTTGAGAAAAGAAAGAAAATAATATCATTTCTCAATTTGTATTAGTTTACATATTATATTATTGAAAAAGAATCGCATTATGAATAACTACAAGTTGACATAATGTGTATTGGGTTTTCATTTTAAAAAATTAGTTGTACAAATTTTAAAAAAATATTTAAAAGTATATTTATTACTCCGTTTATGAAATACATATGCAAAATCAATTTCTCAAAATCTCTCGAGTGAAGCGCAATATAACTGAACGAAATTCACGTTTTAATGGTAATAGATAGATACTGTAAGTTATAGATACTAGAATAATAAGATGAGAGTGATATCAGTCACTGGTCAACAGAATAGACACATATGACAACAGACATGAAACTTATTTATATGAAAAGATGCGTATACTTTACTTGAGAAGTACCGAAGAACAAAAATTGTTTACTAAACGTAATGCGACGTCGTCAATTGCAGTGTTTTTAAGCCAACCCGATTAACTCTATCGAAACTCTATTTTGCCGTTCAAGCCATTAAGTAATTTATTGCAAAACATTCTGACGCTCAGATTTCATAGCAGCAGTGTATTACCAGCAACAAAGCACTCAATCACTTTGCTCTTTGAAATGTTTGCATTATTTGTCAACACAACGACAGAAATAACTCTGAATTTATAAGAATAGTTAATCGGATCGCCTTCTGAATGACTCAATTGAACTTAGGGGCCAATATATTCACAGATTTTGACTGTAATGATTGCTTTCAATGTATGGTGTATTTCCAAAGTAACACACATTGAGCATAACTTTAAGAATTATTATGACTGGATTTCTCCTAAGTAGTTTGCATTTTACTATGAGTGAATTTTACACAAAATATGCACAAATCCAAGAAAAAAGGGTCACTAATAAAACGAACAATGTCACTAATAAAAGTTACATTAAGTTTGCGGATATATCCTTTTCATGAGATTCATCAAAAAGAATTCACAGAGTAATTTTTTGCCTTCATAAATGCTGTAATGTGTATGACAATAGGTTATAATTGAAATATTAAAATAATAATACATCGGTTCAGCTATTGAACCGTTGATAGAAAATCAAGAAAGGGAAAAAGGAAAGAAGTTAAATCTATTGTGACCTTGATTTTGCAATAACCCTTGTTTTCACAATGATATTTCAATTCTTTTCTGATTTTGAGAAGTGTTTTAGTTACAACTTCCACCTCGCAAGTGCATCTTCATACTTGGTAATTGTGGAGCGTTAGTAACATTATCAAAGAATGATAAATTAAAAGACGTTTCTATGTTGCTCATTGCAACATAGAAGCATCTTCATAGCAAGGGAGTAGAGGAAATTACACTATCCATGAACATATCGTCTACGAGAGATTTCGAATTCGGTTCGCCACTGTCATCTGGCAGTAGTGATAAAAGACCTTAAGGTACTTATTGGAATGACATACCACATTAATTAGGAATGGGAAACGTAGAACTGTTGAGGAATATTGAGTACGACGTTCGCGAACGTAATAATGTAGTAAAAAAAGTACACGAAAATATCGATAAATTTGTAATAATCAAATTGACAATTGTAAGTACTAACAGCGGGAGCGCATTATACATACGATTGCCACTTAGTCTTTTAAATTAACCCAAATAACCATACGATAATCTGATGAAACTAAATAGCATATAACTTTCACAAACCTGGCTATGGTACCGGATGTACTCATTGAAATAAAAAAATGAAGTGCACGTCTATTACCTTACATCTATTTCACCTGACAAGCAGTTCGGTGGAGTATGGAGTGCCCAACGGTACGAAATAGCACATTATGACTTTAAACAGCATTTCCACCGTCCGATCACCGAAACATTGCTTCGTGAATTCACTGAGTCATTTGATTGTTTGACGCCGCCATTGACGGTTGATGAAACTACCGAGCGTCGAAACAACCGTAGAACGTACGCGTGTATGCTATTCTATGCAGTTAATAGCCAAAAAGATAATGTTCAAATAAACCTTAAGGTGTGGGTTTTAAGGGCGATTCATTCCTTTATTCCATTTATTTTTTAGTAACTTCATTCTCATTTACATAGGTGGTTCGTGCCAGAGGCACGCGGTATCCCACGATAAACAGAAGAAAAAATTAGATTGTTATTGTCGTTATGCTAACCGTAGCGCCACTGGTCCTGTGTGCCGTGCGGTAAGACGCCCGTGCGTCGCGTGCCAATCCACGCCGCCGCAGGTACGACTCCGCAGCACTGGTCCATGTAGGGCCAAGCGCCTCCACAAGGTCGTCTGGCAGATCCGACCGTGGCCAACGGTAGTTGACAACCGGCGATGTCGCTGGACTCGCTTCACCCACCATAGCTCTCTAATCAACGCCGATGCGCATTCTCAGATCGTTTTCAATTATCCTAAGGACTCAAAGACTTTTGGTCGGAAATTACGTTAACACTATCAACAATTTCCCAATAAATGCTATTTCCCAGGAAATGTTGAACACCTTCTCCGACATGTTTTAACATGACATCTTGAAGAATTCTTTTCCACTCTTACCACGATGGCTTATCGAGTCAAAGTGAAACTTCATGTGTAGAATTGCCTTCTTTAGTACACTTGCATCACATGTACTATTTTAGCTTATTATTTTAACTTTTCAAAACAATCCAAGGTTTTAACATGCCTAACATATAATATAATTATATGTTAAAACCTTGGATTGTTTTGAAAAGTTAAAATAATAAGCTAAAATAGTACATGTGATGCAAGTGTACTAAAGAAGGCAATTCTACACATGAAGTTTCCCTTTGACTCGATAAGCCATCGTGGTAAGAGTGGAAAGACTTCTTCAAAGTTTGCTATCTTGAGAACTCCTACAGGGTGGGCAAAATAAAACGATCCCGGAAAAGAATTGTAAACCTGACACGGAATTGATCCTTGTTAATTAACAGGAGAACTGTGTTTCATAGGAAATTCTGGAAATAACCACTGGTGACGTCGATGCAACAACGCCTTGAACCTTGTCACGAGCGCATGACTCGGAGTTGCTTCGGTGAGGAGAGGACAGTCAACAGAGGCAGTAAAATATCCTGGCCACCTCTATCTTCTGATCTCTCTGAGTGATTTTTGTCTGAGGGGTAAATTGTAGGGTCAGGTATTCTGAAATAACTCTCACACACTGGAAGACCAAAAGCAGAAAACTGAAAACACTATTGCTGCAGCAGAGTTGCTACTCGTGTTTCTCAATTTGATAAATCGACCACAGTGCTGCATCGACTTCAATGATGGCCATTTCCAGCATTTCCTGTGATGGACAGTTCTGCTGTTCATTAACAAGAGTCAATTTCGTATCAATCTTATAAATATTTTCCGGATCAGTTTTATTTTGCTCGTCCTGTAATTGTTACGTAAATACGCTAGAATACATTGGATTTCCTTTATCCACAAAACACATTGTGTCAAATCTGGTGAGATGTATTGCTTTATTATACGGATAAAACGTCTCAGGAACTTACATATAGGGGCTGTTGCTATATTTTCAACGTAGAAGTAATTTTTGGGGAGGGGAGAGGAAACAGAATCCCAACGACCAAGCAAGGTGCATGGTGAAATGCAATCAGAGACCGTTGATAAAACGTTTTTTTACTACTCGGCATCGAAAACACGTGGATCATCTGACCCAACCACAAGTGACAAAAAACAAAACAAATTACGTTAACATCGATTCAATGTCATCTGTTACCATTCTACATCTTACGGTTATTCTGCCTGTTTAAAAATGAAAATTAAAAATCGATGGGAGACTAAGGCCAGTATTACACGGTCATATTCCTACATCAATGATACGATCAAAAGTTATTACATCAATGATACGATCAAAACGTTATCATAGACACAATGCCATATTTCAACTATTACCCAAATTTGTGCATTACACAGTCATGTTTCATAAAATATATTTGATAATCAATAACGAAATATCCAAAATGGTCAGAGAATAATTGTGAATAATATATTTATTGAAAATGTTGATATATAATGCATACCTTTTTATCTTTTTTGTTCTTAAAAAAAATTAATTCACCGTGAAATGAAATGTACCTTCGTATGTATGAGATTTTCTATATCTAAAGAAAATAAACTTTGAAAAAACTAGCAAGGTACCACATGGCATTGGTTCCAAATTAAATAAAAATATCACCAAAAGATGTAGCTCACAACTACGCAACGCCTTCAAAGAATATGAAAGGGACCCACAAAGTAATCAGCAACCTTGTCGAGCGGTATCTTCTTCATGATCGAGGCCTGTATGGTTTTAGGGGTCCCCGGCTGCCGTTTGTTGGCTGGAGCGGACGAAGTCTTTTTTCCTCCTCCTCCACCCCCGTCCTGGCCCTTCGAAGATGGCGCGGCGGAGACGGCGCGCGATCCAGTCTTGCGGCGATGAGGAGCCTGCAAGGTATTGGGTGGCGACGGCGTCGGCGTCGTTCCTCCCGTCGCGGCCGCCGCCACCACCACCGACGGTGATTTGTTGGGGATCGACGCCCGCGTGGCCGCCACCGCCACCGCCGATGACGTAGCGGAGACCTTTATCGTCTTCCCTGCACCACGGACGCGAATACGATGTGTGAGTTCGCTTAGAGAAAATCAGAAAAGATTTCTGCATTCGTGCAAGTTATAAATATTCTTGATAGGTCGTGGAAACTTTATACGAGGTTGGACCCAAGAAAAAGTTACAAGGGTAATAAAAATTATGTACTAACAATAAACAAAGAAATACAAAATAGAATGAGGCATTTTTGCCTCTCACTTTCCACAGTCATCAAATCTTTAGATATTTATCTGAACGCAGGACCAACTTCCAAGACCAAGTCCCTGTCCATTGAGAGAGTTCTTGACAGCGGTTTTCACATCTGTCTAGACAGAACCGTGTTCCAGATAAGAGATCCTTCAATTTCTGAAAAAGAAAATAGTCACTGGATATCAAATCTGGGTTTATGGGGGGAGAGGGCTCCAGATATCCCACTTTTACTTTTACAGCGAAATTTGGCGAGCAGTATGGGGCCTGGTACTGCCACCAAAGGGGATCTCAGCTCTGATGCGATAGCACGAACAGTTGCAGATTGCTATTACCCGACGATCATTTTGAATCATTACTTCATCTTGTGCCGTGTTGATTTCTGTCGTTGAAGAAATTGGACGGCCGCTCATTGCCCTATTGCGGTTTTCCAAATCCTCTCTGCCCGAGTGAAAAGAGTGACATCATTTGTCTGCTCATTACCATGAACTTCCACGATTGGACTGTGAATTTCAGATGCGGTCACATTCTTTACCCATAAGGAACATATCACTGCTCGTACCTCCAAATGCGACCACTTTTTAAAATGTGGGGCCATTTTAATAGCTCTGACTTGTCTACTAACTTACACTACCTGCCCACACAATCGTTGTATGCTAACTAGCGCCGTATCCACTGGAAGAAATCTATTTATTTTCAAATGCTGCTGCTTTTAAGTTTTTTTTTAGATCCACCTACGTAGATACACTGAGAAAACACTACGGATGTGAGATCCAAATCCAAAGGAAGGAAAGAACTTCTCCCAACCTTTGGATAAGACGTCCTGATATTGAGTAATATAAGTTTGGGTTGTCACATCGAAAGGTTTGGAAAAATCCTTTCTCTGGATTTGCATCTCATATCCAAACCTGTCCTATTAGTGTAAATATATGACAGTTAGTGATAGGACGTGTGATATGACTGCATTGGCGTAGTGACGAAATGGGGTAGTGAAGTGACTGAAGTGATACGACGTTAAGAAAGGTCAGGACAATTTTTTTTGCATTGATAATTTTTATGCTATATTTTTATGTTATGCATTTTATGGGTGTTCATGACGATTACTTGTGGATAACAAACCAAGGAAATTCACTTTATGTAACGATGTTCATTATTTGAAGATTTGCGAAACATAATCCAAGTTACGTCAGTAATAGAGTCTAATCAACTTTTCTCAAGAATCACATCCCTCATCAAAATAGCATAATACATTCTATGTTTTACATTGCAGCATTCGACCAAGAAAGAAAGTATTTCTCGAATTCATAGGCAAGATTAACAATACTGGTATACACTGTATTTCGTTTTCAATATAATATCTGAGTGAGAAATTAGCAAGAAGTGCAGAATAATGTTGTAATACTGTTCGGTGACAAAATATTTTGAAACAAAAACACACTAGATATACAAATTATGTTACATTTCATCAAAATAACTTTAGAAAATACAAAGGGTACGCTACACAGGGGAATACGCTTGACACACTTGAGATTAAACAACAATATAAAAATAAATATTACCTGGTCCAGGTATTTACGAAATTTAGTACGAAACGGTATTCGGAGATGTTGAAAATAGTAGATGTAATAATATCTCAGTCATACAAGGATATCTTTTTCATCATTCATTGAAGCACCTGTAATAGCTGGAGAGATTCAAATACGTCGAGTGAAATATCATTAAAATGCTGTTAGAAATTACTGTTAGTGATAAGAAGCTGAAACACATTGTAAATTTCTCACAGAGTTAATTTCATTTAAAGAAATGACATACAACAAAAAACAAAAACAGATAAATACTGAATATAAGTTTCTTTGTGAGGCTTTACGGCTCGCCGACATCGACTTCATTAGAACCCTAAAATTTTGTACAGGAAGGGAAAATACCGTTAAACACTAAAGACAGCCAGCATGGCTCTACCCGCGTCTGGGATTGCTAAATAACTCAACCATACCCACTAAAACCCTCCTGAATTACAATATACCCAAACAAAAAATATTATAAACACCGAAAACAAAGAAAAAATTGAATTTAGAAGGAGAAAAATTGTTAATTCAAAGTAAAGAGGGGAAAATATTTTAATCCAAACCCTCCCGAGAATTTGTGGGCGGAGCCCCGATTCGTGTATGAATTTGAGTAATTACATACGAAGGAAGATCAGATACTGTTCCAGAGGCCACATTTCCGAAGGAAGATAAAATAAAACGTTTCAAATCGGTTCATTGTCACCAGCATACCGTTCAAACTGTTCGGTAGATTGTGTCGCCGTCGGCTAGTATTATATTTGAGACACTCCAGAAGAAAGTGTTCCACGGTAAGTGTGTTGCAAGTTTCATAGATGAGGGAGGTTCACCGCGTAAGAGATGACCATGGGTAAGATAGCAGTGGTTAATACGGAGACGTGTAAGGATTACTACTTCACGTCTGTTCGCACGGGATGATGACTCACAGGTCTTAACGGAGTCTTTTACTTTCCTCAGCTTGAAGGCGCGACTTTGCCATTCGACTTGTCATGTCCAAGGAAGAGACGATCTTATGGCAACATTTGAACCTGACGTAGGAACAGATAAGAGGTCAAGGACTGTCCTCTGTGTTCCCTGCTTCGCTGCCTCATCAGCTTCTTCATTATCCATAATATCCACGTGCCCAAGAACCCAACAAAGAACTATTTCAAAATATTTAGACACTAGATGGCTTATTAGATACTGAATTGTCAGCGTAAGGGTGTCAGAAGTGTACAGTGAAGACACTGACCACAGAGCACAAATAGAGTCACTGCAGAGAACCACACGTCGTATTGAAGTTAGCTGAATGAAATTCTGCCCCTCAAGGATGGCAAATTTTTCAGCTGTGTACACGCAGAAAAAGGAATGAAGGCAAAAGGAATAGGTGGAAGTATGGCAGTGGAAAGCAGCACCAACAGAGATATTCATTGCTGAGCCATCAGTGTATATGAACATATGACCCAACTAAAGGTTTTTTAGTTCTCAGAAGTGCTGTTGGTACACAGCAGATGGAGAGTCTTGCTTTGAAAGTTTAGACAGCCGAAAGGCGATGGTTTGTTGCATGAAGAACCAAGGTAGTGTGAGAGGTAGAGTGAGGACGGTTTCCTCTAGCAGTAGTTTAAAACGGACACCCGCTGGGCGGGGTAACAAAGGTCTAGCAGCGCAAGATGAAATAAATTTTGGAGAATGTAGGTGTTGCCGAGTGGGGTATTTGATACCTCCAACAGTTTCACTCCGTAAGATCCAAGTAGAATATCACATCTCTTGTTAAGAGATGGTTCACCAGCGTCTACTAGTACGCATTCTATTCGACTAGTGCGGAAATCGCCAGTAACAATGCAGACTCCAGCATGATGGGTATTGTTAAGAGTCCTGAGGGTTGACGGTGAAGCGGAGGCGTAAACACTACTGCTATAATCTAATACAGACCGAACGAAACTTCTATACATGTAAGACCCGGGAATTTTGCGGAGTCAACGAAACGAAGACGTTGCCCCCAAGAAAAAGATCTGGATCATTATAGACATAGTATATTCAACAGAAATGCATACAGCATGACTTGGATACATAAAAACTAAAGCCGTTAGATATGCTCCACTCGTGTAGACGGTTTAAAATCAATTGCAGTTGCCTCTCGATGACAGATGCTGCTAGACGAACAATAGATGGCGAAGTCGTCAACGAAGAGAGACGCATGTACCGGTTCTCAAACCACTGTAGCAATGCTATTTATGACTATGGCAAAGAGAATGAAGCACAAGATTGAATCCTGTGGGACATCGTTTTCCAAAGAATGATTCAATGATAAATAAGTACCGATGCGAACGTGGAAAGAGCGTTGAGATAGGAAGCTATCCAGGAACAGAGAAAGACAGTCTCGGAATCCCCACGAGAGCAATGTGCGTAGTATTCCGTAACTCCAGGTTGAGTCATAAGCTTTTTCCAGTTCAAAAAAGATGGCCACCAGGTGATCCCTTAATCCAAACGCTGATGATATGGTAGATGACAACGCAACTACGTGGTCTAGCGTTGACTGCTGTTTTCTGAAACCACATTGGATATTGGTCAGAAGGTTTAGCGATTCCAGAGACCAAACAAGACGACGATTTATCATTCTTTCTAACAATTTTCAAACGCAGCTTGTCAGGGAAATCGGTCGAAAGTGCAACGGATAAGAAATATCTTTTCCCTTCTTCGGAACTGGAATAATTATGGCTTGAGCAGGGACCGTATGCTCATTCTAAATAGATTTAAATAATTTCAGAAGGAATATCATGCGTATCTCTGGAATATGTTTTAGCATCGCTTTATGTATTTGATAAGGATCAGGGGCTGTATCTTTTAAAGACGCAAGGGCAGAGGTCAACTCGGTCATAAAGAAGGGAATGTTATATTCCACGTCTCTGCAACTGGAGAAATTCAAGTAACTGTTTTCCGCACGAGCTTGCTGTTGAGGAAACGTTGGAGAAAAACCGGAGGAGTTAGAAAAGCTTTCATAGTGCGTTGCAAGATCCTCAACAATGACTTCGGGTGAAGTTTTAAGCTGTCCATTTACATTAAGACCAGGGATGAAAAAAAAGGCCCACGAACCTTGAATCTTGCGAACTTTCTGCCATACAATTGAAAATGGAGTACGGCTTGTAAGAGATGAAAAGTAAGCCTTTCAGGAAGACGACTTACTTCCTCGAATAGTTCGTTTTGCTCTGGCTCTGCACCTTTTACACTCCTCCATACTTGGAAAAACAGATGACAAGCGACATGGAGACCCCGCATCACGCCACTAAGCCTAATACAACTGAGGTTCGGCAGTTGCCCCAGAGGTTGTCCGCTAACGAGTGTTTATCCTCAACATCCATTCACCTCATCGGTGCATAACACACCTTGAGGTTGAGGGTTTTATTATAGATCCTCGTCCTCGCGACCCGGCCAATGAAGGCAACATCCCCGCTCTTCGCAACACGCTACATCATAGCGCCAATTGTAGTCGCTGAAACGTGCCCAAAGTTTACGGTGTTCGCGGACTGTTGGCGCAGTACTAGTGCACAGCTCGGGGCCGTGTGTTCGTCAAACCCATGCTCAACCGAAACTGAGTCCCCTGAGGGGTTATGGACTCTAATAGACACAGATGAGACATATTATATATTTCAGGAATATGTAAATGAACTAGGATACATATGGAAATTAATAAGATTGTAGATAGGCGCATGTCTCTTCGGGACAGGGACAGGCAACGTCAGAATGACGGTAAAGCTGTGCAATGAACAAAAAAAAGAGAAATAGAAGGAGAACCTTGCTTTGCTCCTCGCTATAGATGCAAGGACCCCAGGCCGAAGAAATGTTGAAAAAGAATTATGATGACAGATAATTTATATTTTTTGTTGTATATTTTAATGGAATGTGGTTTAAATAAATTGAATTTTTTTTAACTATTGTCAATAAATGCTTCATATTCATAAATTTTAACCAACAATTTCTATCGCAGTTTGTACTGTTTTTTGACAATAAATTTATTTATTTATTTATCATAATTCATAAATTTGAATTCACTCCAAAGTTCACTTTTGTAGATACTTGCTTAACAAAAACATCATTTAAGAAACGACAGGAAAATGCGTTCAAACGTAGATAAAGTTATAGTTGTTCGCCTTAAAGAACATTTCTACGGGACCGTATTGGCATAAGTACAAGAGATGCTAAGGTGAAGGACTCTATTCTGTCATAACTATTGTCCCTCTCAACTCTCATTTCGATTTATCGCTTCTTTGAAGATAGAATTGTGCCGTAACTCATCCGTTTCACAACCAACGATATTCATCATCAAATAATACATTCTGGTTGTGTAAAATATGTATTTTTTCATGTTAAGAAAGAAGTGTGATGTATCTTGAAAGAAATAATACAAAATTTTTCACATATTTACTGCGATATATGATGGTAAACTCTGGATATAAACCAGAGTTAAGAAACTATGTGAAATATTGTTCAAATACCAAAAAATGAAATTAAAAAAAAATGTTGTTTAGTTAAGAAACTATAGCATTCGACAGATTCAAAAAGCACTTATTTATGACTGCAATCAGGATAAATTGTTGAAATTTTTTCGTAAACGAAAATTATTTTTAAATAACAAATAACGCATGCAGTTTAGGAAAAAGTCACTGTAACAAATATTAGATCAATCAGAAAAGATCAAAAAAGCACATTGGTGTAAAAATCACTGATACCATGAGTGATGGTGAAAAAAGTTACTTTATTGCAATAATTAATTATACACCATATATGGCTTTGTAATATTTCAATTTTAAACATTCCGAAGTCGTAAAAAATTGCATAAATTCAGTCGAAAAATATTTGAGGTCATTCTTTGAAATTGATGAGATGAGAAATAACAAGAGAAACAATTCTCCTCTGACTTCGTTTCCTATGTCCAGATAATACAATTTCATTTGTCGAAGAAATTAACATGAGTTTATTTGGGGTATCAAAAATATAAGAACTCATAAAGGCGGCTGTATATTGTAATAATTAATATATTTAGAGTTATTTAAATAGATACGATTTATAAATAATATATTCCAAATAATATATAATTCGATAATATAAGGTTTTTTTCGTTTTACTCAATTCAAATTTGTTGGTATTCTGTTGATATTTTATTATGTAACTACCTTTATATTCTTATCTAAGGAGTGGGCTGAAATTCTAATCCACCTCTGCCTTAAGGCACTTGGTTGCAATTGATAGGGTGGTCTGTTGCTTACTTCTGGAGAGTAAATTAATTTATTGATCGACGTGATTATACGGAGTTTGCAACTATTTTTTTGACATTTATTTATAATATCCCGTCTGCATTTCTGCAATTCGACAACTCGATACATGATGACACGCAGAAGTTATTTTCCTGTCACCATTAGTAAATATGTTTGACGAAACTGAAGTGACGAATATATGCCGTCAACAAGATCAAATAACGCAAGTTCATTCCAGGCATACATTAAACCCCTTCCTTTTTGTGTGGGGCTTTACGGCTCGTCGACATCAAAGGTCATTGGAGCCCTAAAAACTTGTACAGGTAGGGACAATGCAGTTATGCACTAGGGAGAGCCAACATGACTCTCCCCGCGTGTGGGACTCGCCGAATGACTCAACCATACCCACTAAAAATCCTCCTGAATTACAATATATCAAAACATACATCAAAACATTGAGGACAAAAAATGAGGGGGGGGGACAAAAATGAGGAAAATGAAAGATTCCTAGTCCTAATAGCGTCAGGATCGAAAAGAACAAGAGGTGACCAAGGAAGGTCAGGAAAGAGAAAGGAAGGGACCTGGCACAAGTAAGTGGAAGTAATGCCAGGCTCAGTTCGGGGCCCCGTGTTTGCCAAACACGTACTACTAGATGTAAGCCCCCTGGGGGGTCCCTCCGTAAAGGACCAGAACATTCATAAGATTCAAGTGACTAACAATAAGGAATGTTCTGGTTACTTGAATTTGCCCAGACAAATTAATAAGTGAATAAGACTACAATGGAAAACAAGAGTGAAAGTGGTAAATTCAGAACAAGTGAATAAATACGCTAACTTTGACCAATCACAAAATTTGTTATATAAGGGTGGTAACCAAGGCGACACCACTTGTTGTACAGAGACCAGATTTCACTTCAGAGTGAGCTCTTGACCCGTGAATATTACGTCTGATCGTTCCGCTACTAACATGTGTTATACTTGCGTTTGATCAGATATCTTGCGTCGCGATCATGACAACACATAGCAGTAACGTTCAGCTCTCTGTGAATCTAAATACTAATAACATTTTAGTGAACTGAGATCAACCTAACTTAAACTTACAATACCAAAACTGTGCATTTTCTACCAGTTCAATAACACACAAGCACTTCATGTATTATAGTAGTGAACATTATTCTACTCATACGAACAAGTAAATTCAGAGTTTCATCTCCTGTAAGAACGTGTGACAACGGTGCTAAGTGTGATCAACAAACTGTGAGTAAGAAACTGACACATTGTATAGTAAGGAATTGTTTATAACTCTCTAAGCATTTGACACTTCTCACTGACCAATGTCTAATAAAACTATACAATTCTTCAAGTCACATTATTACTAAGATCTTCAACATTTGTCATAAATCCAGTTTTGTTCATAATTATATGTTTCATTCTTTTGACAAGTTTCATAACCAATCAAGTGTTCCTATTATGTTGTATTTGACTAACTTGGAGCGCAATTCTCAACTAAAAGAACTAGTATCGACGTCAAAGATTCAAAAGTACAGATTTATGACAAGCGCTATCGTGAAAGATTTTTTCCATGTAATACTAGTAAAAGTTAAAAGATGACACACTTTTCTTAGTAATGAATTAGTTCACAACCTTCTGATACTGAACAGCATAATGACTAAGAAAGTATGTCCTTCACCTTCCTTAGAAATATCTAGAGAGATGTTTTGCTTGGTAGGTGGTGCGGGCTTCCATTAGAATGAATAGATTACATTTATCTTCGAAAAACAATAAATCTGAGAAAGAGTGCGACACAATCAGAATATATCCCATCATAACTTCAAACTTATCTTCTATCACTCATGTCTCCAAATATTAAATTAGTAGAACGCTCAAGTTTAGGTTTTTTTCTTCTTAATCATAAGTTTCTACATAGATCGTTTCATTATTTGTTAACGATCATATTGTGTAAAATAGAAAACAAAAAAACGGTTCTGTTTTCTACCGTGTAATTATCATAACATTTTTTTTATTTCTCTAAGGCTTTGAGAATATTTTTACAATGAAATATTTCTTTGGAAATTTTCTTTAAATTTTTTCTCATGTTTAAGATTTTGCAATACGCGTAGGCATATGGATTTCACAATACTTTTTATGCTCTAAAAATTAACGAAAATATTTCTGTTTTCATACACTGCTCAATAAGACCACAGCTTATTGCCAACTACACAATAACTTAATGAAATTTTTGAAAGAATTTATTTCGTATTGTGTGTTTGAGTATCCGATAATTCTCTCCTTAGATTAAAATTAACTCATAAACGGTTTTGAGTCAGTCACTCTACAGTATTTGTAACTTTGTTCTTATCGAAAGAACGAAGTTAAACGTGGAATCACAAAAAGGAACCTATGAACGTCGCAAGCTAATTTGTTTTGGAATTAAAATATACTCTAAACAGACTTTTTCGCGTATTCACAGTTGCACGTGTGAAATAAATCTGTATTTATGGAATCCTCTTTATAGAAAAGGTAAATTTCACTAATTACCAACATCATTAACTTCAATACAGGATTTCACGGCCGTTTCATCCACAGCTGCTTTAAAAACTCAGAAACGATTCCAAATTAAAACAGCTGGGTACGTGCAAGTACCATGAAAGGAATGAATTAAGTGTTTCAAAAATATTTAAAAAATAACGAGTGAGAGAGACTAAAAAATATTTTCATGGTTCCTCACGAGCTGCAAAAATCTAGATTCCTTGTAAATGATGCAAATTATCACGGTTTCCTTGACACATATTAGTAATGATGCGTAAAAATATGTGGACTACATAATGCGCGGTCATGGTATTATTGTCGTCGCCAACGTTAATGTCGTCTGACCGCGCAAACGGGGACAGATATACTTCTGCATTGCTGACAAGTGATTATTATTAAATATTGTATTGGGTGCACAAAAAGGTCTTACGATGAACGTAAGGTTCGGATGTTCGCAAACTTGCTTTATTCAGTTTTAGCGTAAATAACGTTTTAAAAATAAATTTATTCTACCAGTATGGATCGCTACATTTAATTTAACCTTTATTTAAGAAATAAGATTTTTAATTGAGTCAATATTTCGAGTGTTGGGACCAGAGATGCTTTTTATAAAGCGAGAGAGGCACTTCTGTTCCTCAGTTTTAACAAACAAACATTTTGTGAATATAAATTCTAGGAATAGTTAGGATATTCACGAAACAAAGGTTTACACGAATTACTTGGATGAGATTTACATATTATACAGACTCTTTTGTGTTCTTAAAGTTCGGATGCTCTGAGACAACTGGCCCCAAAATATAATTCAGTACCGTATATCAGAATAAATTAATGAAAATATTTCGCAGTGAAAAAGTGTAAAGTGACTGCAACGACTAAAATATCGCTACTTTGAGTCATATAATGCAACACACAGTTGACATTACATATCCAATAATAGTTCAATGCTGACTCTCCCCATCATGATTTTTCTTACCAAATCTATTCTTACTCGAGAAAGTAAGAGTATTAGCTGACTTGGTGAGAATGCTGTACACCAAAGTAACTCGGAGCATGTGTGAGAGGTGTGTCCGAAAGATGCGCGCGATATGCCGGAGTTCGCTCAGTCCATGTACTCTGACATAGTAACAATCGGTATTTAATGAACGTTATGGCTATTAAGACTTATCACATCATTAATTATTACTATTTAATATTATTCATCTAACTTCAATTCAGAGCTCGAGGGATTAGTCTCTACATAAAAGTCTATCCTTGAGGAGTAAGTCCTCAAGAAACGTTTGAATTCTTAAATATTTTTCAATACTAAATAAAACGACCCTTTGTTAAAAACTGACATATATTTTTTTGTAAACACAAATGAGATAAAATATTACGCTACGTTTCGATTCTTTATATGGATCATCACCTTACTATCATAACTGACGTGAGCTCACAGCTCTTAAGATGTAAGGTCAATGCCTGATGATAATCCACAAATAAGATCGAAACGTTGTGAAATATTTTATCTCATTTGTGTTTAGAAAAAAATGTCTGTTTTTATCAAAGGGTCGTTTTATTTGATATTGATAATGTATGCAGACGAAAAATGTGACTCATTTGTGAAATATTTTTAGTATACCTCTCCCAATCTTTCCTACCTTGCGCAGGTTTTGGAGATTGAGTCTTTGCAGACTTCGCAGCTGCTAGAATCGCGCGTCGCAGCCGCATGCGAGTATTTGCAGCCGTTGCACGCGAGGATGCGTTTCGCGAAGAGTTGGACCGATCACGGGCCACAGCACGGCTGGCTGGCACCGCCCTCCGCTGCGTCAAAATATGCATCACATGTATTCTCCGTTACTCCGTGATCTAATGGCATTTCGATAAACACAAATGACATTTCCAATATTATTATTCCGTAGTTGCGGGATATTATTTATTTGTTTAATTAAAATTCCATTGTTGGAAGAAGCCAAGATCTCATGATAAACCCGAGAACCAAGTGACTGTTATTGAGGTACTGCGGTCACAAAAATATGTTTTCGTTTCAAAATAGTCTTGAGTTTGAAATTGCTTTACAGTATTTGAAACGCCCTACCATATGATACCCATTCTTTCGAGACGTATTAACGCCTCGAATCTCGAATTTGGCAGACCATACCGATCGAGGATTGACTCCTTCGGAGTTACTGAATTGCTCTGTGTGAAGGCGCAGTTCTTTCCTTTTTTCTACAACTATGGAAATGACCTTAGGTCTTCTCTACTCCTTCCAGATGTGAAACTCCTGCAAATGAAATACATCTACTACTCCTATTCCTTTATTTTCCTCGAAAATACATTTAATATTTTCAAATAGATTATTAGCAGGAGTGGAAGAAATTCATGAGGACATTAACGATCGTCCATTTGCCGCGGAGCGATGGATTTCCGCCGAATTGGAATTCCCGTCGAACCGCACTGCGGAGTATTTGCCTTCTAAAAGCGGATAAAATTATTTTTCATGTTCTTTTTAGTTAAAAGCACTAATAGTTAATTTTTATCTTATTTATTGGCAAAATCTGTGTTTATAATAGTTTGTTAGTGTATACTGGCATATTTTCATGGAAGTTTTTAATTAATACAAAAATTTACAAAAATGATATTTTGTAAATTTCAATTAAAAAATAAATTGCAATTTTAATTTACTAAAAATTATATAAAATGATTTTACTAAAGTATAGAATAGAAAAGTTATAGCTGTATTGATATTATTATATTAATATATGATCTAATCTGATTCTTAGGAACTCAGGACATCGTCTTTTTGTTCTAGAGATTACTAGTACTTACTGTGGATTGAATTGACATTTAGTTGATATTGTTCGATGTCACAAAAACTATTCTCATGTATAAGAAAAAAATGATCGATTATTATGATAAATTTCAAAACTTACCCGTGGCGATGGTTGCACAAACACCAAAGAAAAAACTATCCTGCTCTCGTTGCACAATACTCAAATATTATTTAAAATATTCACTTCAGGTAAAATAATTTCATTTAATAACCAAACTACTCAATTAATATCCAAGAAATACGAAACGTAGTACTCTTCACAAACGGAACTCCCTGGACACAGTGAAGGGCGTTGAATGGAAGCTAAATGGAAGGGTCAACTGAACATATACAAGGAGTGAGTGTTGGGCAACCAGCACAGAACACTCAATCTCTTTTCTTTCCATACCCTTAAGTTCTCTAAACTCGCAAAAAATAAAATCATTTATATCTCTGATATATGGACAGTTCACCTTAATGCATATCCTATTATCCTCCAAGAGGGTCTATTTCCAATTGTGTGAGGCCCCTCTCCCAATCGGCGGGCCCCTGTCAAGTATTAGTTGTATAAATAAGTATAACATTACGCTCAAATAGAGTTCTTCACAAAAATCCGGTGTCTAACATCACTATTCGCAAACATGCTTCACAAACATAATACGGCGTATTAGTTTTTTAAATGTTCGTAAAAAAGCGCCGAACAATAATGGCAATTTTTTTCTTTTAGGATCTATTCTACACGCATCATATATTAACACAGTGGTCGCAAAGTTGCGCGACACGCCACGACACACATTTTAAAAAACACACAGGCAAGGTCATTAGAGCCCTTGCAGGTGGGGAATAATGCACTTTCGCACCACAGACAAGATCCGTAGTATTTTTTGCAATGAGTTAGTAGGTGACGCACTGTCAGAGAACAGCTACACTCCTCACAAACGGGTGCATCATCAAGTAACACGAGATACCGATGAGTGAGACGATAATGTCCTATGCGCATGCGGGTCAGCAAGACCTCCTCGCGCCGGGCTGACCTACAGGAACTGCTCCATGACTTAACAGAGAATTTAATAAGTCAGAGCTTATTTCCTTCAAGAGCCAACCACTCATTGTTCCATTCACTCAGAATCCTTGTCGAGATGGATTTCAAGAGACCTCGTTTTGAAATCGTGAAGAAATCCACGCAATTCTTGAGGCATGACACCTTTGCGGAAACGTCTGCTTCCTCTGATTCACTTGTGTCAGGTAATCTTGCAAAACATTATGTTCCTTGCCTCACTTTAAAGGAAGCAAAGCATATCCTATATGTTCTGGATCAGCTAGTCTGGATTGCTTGAAGGGCACTTAGAGAATCAAAACAAATCATGAAATTTGATCCGCGGGAGAACTTTGTTGATTGCAGTGCTTTCAATATGCGTTCAGCGGTGTAAACGCTGCAAAGGTCGCCTAGACGGTAGCCACAGGTCTTACGGGGAAACACCATGGAGAAGCCGACACCATCAGCCTGCTTCGACCCGTCTGTAAACACAAGAATATGTCCGGTGTTTGTCGAGGATTATGTGAAAGAATATCCCCAACATCGCAGCTGGAGTGTTCTTCTTGTAATGATGAAAAGATCGAAATTAATCTTCAGCTCAGGCAAAACCTTGACTCAAGACATTAGGTGCGCGTATAATCAAGGTTTCCAAAATTTCTTAGGAGTGATATCCGAAAGGTTTGGTTTCTCTCGGTCTGTTGTTGTAGAAACTAATGTAAGAAGGAGGAGGATAAAATACTACGTTGTGTACCAGATTGTCGGATCAAGTAAGCTCGTAGCAAAAGTGTCGTAGCATGAGTAGTTTCCGTCGGAGGTAAAGAGATGGTTCGCCATTCTCGGCATACAAACTCAGAATGTGACTAGTACGGTAGGCTCCGGTAACTAGTCGGATTCTAACAATCCAACTACTTGAAATAGTTTGCACAAGCATAGCTATATACAACACAGCCATAATCGAGCCGAGATCTTACAAATGCTCGATAAAACTGGAGCAAGGAGGAGCGATCAGCGCTCCATTTCCTGATACTCAGGAACATCAATTGATTCAGAGACTTTAATGTTCCCGCTCTTAGGTCTGTCAGTCGTTCAAGCCATTTCAGTCTCTGATCAAAGATTAGACCTAAGAACTTTACAGAAAGATAAAATTTTATAACGTTGTTGCCCAGGGCGTGGTGAGGTTCTGCCAGAAGGCTTGGTCTCCTAATGAAAAGAACACGGCGTGATTTTTCAGAAGAGAAACAAAAACCAGTCGTCTTTGACCAGTGGTATAAACTATTGAGGACTTTTGGATTGGTCGCTACGCAACTGTGACACTCTGTGACGAACAAAAGATAGCAAAGTCGTTTTTTTAACGATAGCAAAGTCGTTAATTCATCCATGAAAAATGAATTTAAAATCTCATAAGCAATGACAGGAAATAAATATTTATATATTTTCTCGGCTTAACGAAGCATTATGTGGGCTTAAGTCGATGCAGAAAGTTCATCGGTAACAAAAGTACGGTTAACGCATAATAAATGCGTAATTTCTTGAAAACTGCGAACTTTCTTGCTTCTTTACAAAGAACAGAAGCGGACAATTTAAGGTAATATACGTATTTTCCCTAATGAGACACCAAAAATTGTTCAACTATCCTCAGACACATGAAATCATATGAAAATGATCGTGGGTTTTCAATGTAGATACAAAAAGGTGTACACTAATACTGAAACGATATTAAATCTCAATTTGTTGCTCCAATTTTTTAAATATAAAATCTGTTTTCCATGAATGTTATTTCAAGAAAATAAGGTAATGTAAAGGAAATCCCTATGCATCAATAGTGTAATAAAGGAAAAAATTATTGTGATGAGTATTGTGTATAAATAATTAAAAATACGAAAATGTCAAAACCTAAACATAGGATGAATGCTACGATAAATAGAAGCAGTGAATTTTCTCATTACAAGACCATGCTCTATTTATTTATTACTTGTTGAATTAAACCATGAGAATAAAAATTACACGTATTTTGCCATCAAATTATAGGACGTTCCAATAATATAAATTAATAAGTTAAGCCATCCTCATTTTCCACGGAAACATAAATCGTTTGATACTGCTCGATAGATAAGGTGCAGTAGATAGAACTATGATGCAAAACGTGTTATATTCGTTTCGGTAATTTTTCAGAACAAGACAAAACCTTTACATATCAAAAGAAATGTCCAAACAAATTTTCCAAGTTGATAAGCTAATGTAGAATAAGCGGAGTAATGTTTTGGTACTACTTTTATTTTTGTCTGTCAGCAAAACAAAAGGAAAATAGTGTGGATATAACGTATTTTGCACCGAACATCAATGCATACTGGTCATAACGTACGTTATCCATTTATATTTTCAAGTGTTTTACACTTCATTTTTCTGTCATAAAAATATGAAAAATAATGTATGGACGATGGCAATGACAGACGATTGATTTCTTGACCATTTTTAAACTATTAACAGAATTGTCAATTAATGAAGTGAATCACAAATAATAAAAAACACGAACTACATAATTACCATTATAAATATATTTTGTACATGCCAGTTGTTAAAATTCTAAGAATCGATTAAAGAAAATGGCAAGGAATTTTTTCTTTTGAATTATTCAGTCTTCACAAAATTAATTCAAAATTACAGCCCCCAAAATATGTCAACATACAAAAAGTCAAATATCTCTTTCAAGTTTGGATATAAATAATTTTGAAGAAAAAAAAAACATTTTAAAAGACCTTTTTTCAGCTAGATATCGATTATTTGGAGTCAAAAAAATAAATAAATAAACGTCAGCGCAGTTAAATAGTCAAAATAAATCGTGTTTGTTAAAAAAATATCATTTTTGATATAATTCATTTAGCATCCTATCTCTTCATTTCATCACACTGACAATGAGCCGTTCTTATTATAATTACAACTTGTCCGATATTTCAAAAAAATAGATAAATATCTCCAAATAAAGAATTTGTTTTGTATTTCTCACGAACTATATAAAACTGAATCACCTTATCCAAACGATTTACAAGATGGCGAAGTGATTTTAGTGAATTCACGTTCTATGGTGTGAATTCCCATTCTTAGTAGTGAGTAAAGATGGTACTATTTTTCATCAACTTTGATACAATTTGAAATGTGCGATGCTATACAAACTGTTCGGTTAACGAAAAAGAATTACATGACTGAAAACACACACAAAGTTAGTTTTTGAAATTGCTAACAAGGTAAGTCAATTGACTAATAAATAGATATTCAAATATGAAGGAGGTAAGTCATAGTTTCCATTTGCAAATACATTAATGAAATTTCCACGTTTTGCCATTATAACAACTTTATTTGTTTCTTAACATGTTTTTGACGGCATGGCTCACGTAGTTTTCCTTAAACTTTTCCACATTCAGAAAATTTATATTTTTAAAAGTCGTAATACGTATTTAGTTTATCCTCATTCATTAGATGGATATAAATATTATTCTGTAATTTTTTTAAATCTACTTAATTTCAATTCTGTTATTTTTTCAATATATATTTTTGTAATTTCTTTAGATTCACTGATGATGTCGGCCGTGCCGTCGAAAACATTTTAGAATTAAATAAAGTTGTTACCACGGCAAAGCGTGGAAATTTCATTAAATAGATATTCCTTGGTTCACGGTACTATATTACTTCATACTAGGCACCCCAAGACTAGCATAGATGCCATAATCATAATTGCTGCACCAATGATAAAATAACCGTTTATGATAACATAACTATTGTTTTATTTACCACATCTCACTTGAAAGTTTCCCCATTTTCACTTGTTACTATGGAAAATTTCTTTCAAATGTTGGATCTATGATATACTTTTAAAAAAATAAAAATCTTGGATTATGAGAAGAAAAGTAAAACATTACATATGACACCCAATGGATCTGGATAAATTCAGTTTTCGTGAGGAATGAAAAATTACACTTCAAGAAAGGAATGATGCTGACATCAGGAAAAATAATAAATCTATTTTACTGATTTCAAAAGGCATATATCAAAACAAGAATGGCCACGAGTATTATCTTCTTGCAGTGTACCATTTCTTTCAAATGTAACATTTTATCTTCATATTAGTTAATTGACCAAATGTGTGTAGAGGATTTGAATTGGTCTCTCTCCGACCGAATAATAGTAATAGTAGTAGTAATAATAATAGTAATAATAATAATAATAATAATGAAGATAATTATATTCCCGACCATTTCACTTATTCACACAGAATAAAATAAAACTATTTTTTGATATCTCCACAGAAACAGCACTCCTTTCCCGTCTCCCTTGACGACATTCATTCTCAATAAACGATTCTTAAACGCATCCTGCTTCCACAAAAGAGGCTGAATTTCCGTTTGCGATAATAAAAAAAATATAGCACTGGATCAGTAAGACCATTTTATACAATTTTGTCAAGTATAATAAACACCCATAAATGGTGTAGATTTGTATGTTGGACAAACAAACTTACTAAAGTTTATCTTCATTCAATAATAAAAAGGCGTACAAATAATTATACCAAACTTGGATGGTTAAAGGTTAAAAACGCCGAGCAAAACAATTAGGGTCAGTAAATGAGGTGTTGTTTTGACCATGCTTATTATTAATAAAAAGTAAAATTCATTCCACACAAATTCGTATTTGTACTATAATTATGGTATTCCGCGATAAAAATATAAAACGAAAACGATAATAATATAAAGGTGTTGTTTTTTTGTAACTTACATGCACAGAACACATATTTCATTCAAGTTCATTAATAATGTCTCCCTTTTAAGGGTACGGACACACATTGCGATCCAATGAGGTGTGACGCAAAACCACTCTGGAAGATTACCATCATTTCGAGTTGAGCCATGGCAGACGGTTAGTGATGCGGCGCGTGCGAATAAATTTGGAACAGCTTATTTGTCTAATGCGATGGGAAGCGGCGAATATGAAGCGTAAACTGCGTATTGATAAAGTGTTAAATATGTTTAAAATAAGTGAGAATCTATGCATGCTTAATATTTCGATTAATTACCTGTCGGTACTAGACTATTTATGTAATACCAGTAAATACTTAAAAACACTTCATTAAACTTCCATTATGTCATAAAAGATACATACTTAAGTGGTATGATGATTCTTTCTCTAATAATTGTTTCTCGCCAATTTTTGCCTTCTTTTTTCAAGTTTTGCTGGATTTGCTTAGTACATAATTGTAAGTGTATGTTTACATCATTGTTGAGTCCAATTGAAAGAATTTAAACCAACATAAAAGAAAGACATCACTCTACCTTAATAATGCCTTTCTTCCTGTACGCCTCAGAGGTTGCCGAAGATCCATGCTTTCTAGATGCGGCTATTTCCATCGCCGTGACGGTTATCGTCTGATCCTTAGCAACAGCCTTATCTTCAAACCGCGGGGACTCGGCGATCTCGAACCTCTCACGGGCCTGAGAAAGTTAAGAAGGCTAGGGATATTTTGTTCATTTTTTTTTTGTGGGGCTTTACGGCTCGTCGACATCGTATTCATTAGAGCCCTAAAATTCTGTACAGGTAGGGAAAATGCTGTTACGCACAAAGGAGAGCCAACATGACTCCCCTCTCGTGTGAGACTCGCCGAATAACTCAACCATACCCACTAAAAACCCTCCTGAATTACAACTCAAAACTCAAATATCAACACATCTCAAAACATTACAAAAATAAAATAAAATAATTAAAAAAGGAAGATGAAAATGAAAGATACCCTAGTTCTAATAGCGTAGGGATCGAAAAGAACAAGAGGTGACCAAGGAAGGTCAGGAAAGAGAGGAAGGAGCCTCGCACAAGTAAGTGGAAGTAATGGCAGACTCAGCTCGGGGCCCCGTGTTTGTAAAACATGTACTTACTAGATGTAAGTCCCCTGGGGGGATATTTTGTTCAAGCCTACTGACGCTGATCACTTGTAAGTTAACTTTCCTCCACGAGTAGGTACTAAGAAGCTGTGAGTTGAAAATTGCATTAGACACTTAACTACTTGGAAACCAGAAACAAGTACTCCCAGCATAGGGTATCGCCCGTGGTCACTTATTCCCAGTATGGGGATGTGACACAGGTTCACCGGAACAGGCCAGGTGAATGTGTACAGGTTTCGAAATCGAGTTGTGCAGTGCACACCTGCGGCCAACTCAGGGAGTCCGAGGTTCGACTCTCAGCCCGTCGCAATTTTAACTCTGGCCGTCGGTGCTAACTTTCCTAACTCAGAAAGTATGATTTACAATTTTTTTTTTTTTTTGGTGGTGCTTTAGGGCTCGTCAACATCGAGGTCATTAGAGTATGATTTACAAGTTAACTTGTAATATAGAGTACATACTCAGTACTCGTGACAACTCGCGTTTTGAATTTGTGCGCAAATTTCTTTTTGAGTCCCTTTTGATATTCACTGATAAAGTTTGCCATATTGAATACCATGATCACAAAAATAATTGCTAAAAAGGTACCCTGGTTGGCTACATAAATTGCGAAACAGGTGTGCAATATATGGGAGGAACAATCTCTTTAGTCAACACCATTTTTTGAGCAACTCAATCGGACGCTCTTGCGTAACATGTTTGTGTCTCGTACTATAGTTACATTTTCTAAATCCGTTGATTATCTGCGAAATTCTATACGCAATAATCAGATTTATGAAACATTCCTTAAATAACTTAATTCTAACAAAAGTATAATACATGTAAGTACAATAAAAAACTTCGAATAAATAAATCGCAGTATTCGCTGATAAAACGTAAGAAAACAGGAAAATTAAAGACACCTCGCAATATCACCGAGCTGTATTAATACTTTTGGATCATACTACTTACTTTCCAGAAACATCCGTGGGTAAACAAATGAAGCTGGGTAAACGTTTAATTTGTTGCCGGATAAACTGGTTTAATTCGGGCATATTCGCGCACATATCTACAGAAGCCACCAATCATCGACGGATCATTGAATGATGACCTATGACAACCGTCAGATTTTAATTTATAGCAATATACAACAGTCATCAATTGCAGAGAGCATAATGGAAGCAGCCAATATCTTTGTGACCAAGAGACAAAGAGTGTCTACGGAAATGCCAAGGCACTTGACACCACGCACCCCT
Source organism: Laupala kohalensis (assembly GCA_002313205.1). Taxonomy (NCBI): domain Eukaryota; kingdom Metazoa; phylum Arthropoda; class Insecta; order Orthoptera; family Trigonidiidae; genus Laupala; species Laupala kohalensis. The sequence continues at coordinate 81,159 of NNCF01132738.1, forward strand.
ATACAATATAAGTCAGTATGATTAAAATGTTGCGCTTTCGTGAATCAAGATAAAACACTCATATTTACTACTCGTACAACCTTGAAACTTGATGTAAAAATTTCCTCATAATGTTTCCTAAGAAAGAAAATTCCAAAAAGGTGAATATGTCAAATATAAGTAACATTTTAAATCACTAATATGCAAAAAAAATTGACCGCAAGTAAGTATTAGATTCTGTTCTATGGAGCTAAGCCAAAGCTAATTCTGGACCATCGAATTTGGATATATCGTGAATACTGCCTTTTTAAAGTTTATTATCATAAATGATTAACACCATAGCACAACAGGGGTTTCAAGTGCGGTGAACGAATATGCAAATGAAATTACAAAAATAGATATTAGAGAACTTATTTTAATCGGTATCTCAAGTGTAACAACGAGAAAATGCTTCACTCGTGAGCATAATATGATTTATTCGTCAAAACACTTATCATTAATGTGTCGTATGAGTTTTTGTGATTTACTAGCTAGGACGACTAGGTCCGCAATTGTGTTTTATTTACATTGCAAAGACGTATTTTACTCGCATTGCCAAACTATTTATTTAATACATGAAACACTTAGGAATTTGTAATTTTCCTACGCATATTTGATGTTACTCGCTTTGAAGTTTTGGGCAAACTTTAGTTTACATGACTCGGCCGTAAAAATATGATAACTTGCATATGGTTCCAAATAATGTTACTTTTTACGTCTTTTGTAGAGAAGATGCCAGAATATGTAGTTATAATAAAAAATTACGTGCAATATATAGTAACGCGGATAGTCGGAACACGACATGATGAACACGCTGATTCATCGATGGAATATGCTCGCGATAGATTAGAGCGAAATACGTAATATTCGAAAAGAGGTATTAAAACTAGTTAGCTAAGTAGTTCTCCAGTAAGGAGTAGAATTACAAAAGTGATCAATGACCACTATAAAAAAACGTGACGAAAAATCATGACTAAAAATGAGAACGTATCCTTCTATGAAGATAAATTGGGCTATAAAATACTATGTTATGTACTGATAAAATTAAAAATATTGTGGTATAGTATCATCATATATCTTTATTATATTAATTACAGCGAATGCTTCTTCACTGACGTAGCATCTTCAGGTTCTTAATTCAGAAGAATATTTTGGCAATGCATCTGAATTGCTGATGATGGCTGCATCAGTGAAAAAGATTTCGCTTTAATAAAGCGCTACCGCCGCCGTCCGCTCGCTTCTGCCAGCGGATGCAATCAACCATTCTAAGACAAGGTATGTCCGCTGTAGTCACATGCACTTCAGACATATTTGGCTTCATGGACATCCCAGCCAACAACACATGCTCCCAGCCACGGTGCATTAATCACCCAACGGAAGCTGACATTGTCCAACTGCGGTTGGAAGCCATAGCTAAATCTGTTGACATGGATTCTCAGTCCACAACCGCCGAGCCCTCTCCGGACCCCACCCTCGAACTTCAGGCTAAACACACCATAGAGTGCGGAAACTGGTTCACACTTGCCAACCGTATCTTGAATCCAAAGTCCGCTTTAGAATACCGCCTCCTTCACCTTAGCAACATATTTGCTCCAATAATCCCCTATATCTTCCACAGACGTGACACCTACTTCATCAAGCCCCCCTCTCAAAACCAATTATCTACTCCGGTCCAGCCCTCTAACTCAGTCAATCAAGCAAATGCACAATCCCCCACCTTACGGAAGACCACTCTAAAACACCCGAGGCAACACCTCCAACGGTCGCAGAGGTGGCGACATCTATATTGAAAATGTGCATGACTCGCGAGAACTCCTCCGAGTCCTTCAATCGTCAAAATCAACCCTCACTGGGTGCAACTCTCGCACACACTTCATAGTTAATGTCCCAACCTTCCATGTCCACCATACGGTTGTGAGAAAATTGGATGAACTGAAAAAGGAATATCTAGCTACATCCTGCTTCTTCCATCGCGTGAGGTGCGCCACCGCGTGTTAGGTTTACAACCCAACAAAGATGTCACTGCCCTTAAGACATACATGAAAGCATAAGGGTTCCGAGTCTTTCACGTGTCTCAGATGCAGGAGAAGACATGATCAGGATCTGACCGCATCCACCTGGGACTCTACACCGTAGAGATAACCCATGCCGACACCGCCGCGTTCAACGCCAACCTCCGTTACCTCGGACATGTGAGAGTCTGCATCGAAGAAAGCAATCGACGAGAGTGGATCATCCACTGTAGGAAGTGTCAATCCTGGGACCACACAAGGAATCACTGTGGTCGCGATGTCACCTGCTCACTCTGGGCTGGACCACATTCGCTCTCAGACTGCGCCTGACCGGAACGTCCCACCTGTGCTAACTGCGCAGGCGACCATGCCGCCTCATGGTCAGACTGCCCTACATATGAGGACATTAAACGCCGCCGCAAGGATCAGTTTCTCAGGGACAGGGAACAAGGTGAAGCTCGACTATCCAACCGCCTAGTGCACAACGTTGCACCTAAAACTTCCAAGCTGCACCCTCTGTCGGTATTGTCTCCACCTCCTATGCCGCAGTCATCCTAGGACAGTAAACTGCCTCACCAGCAATTAATAGTCCAACACGGTCAACCCCTACAGTTCTTCCCTCCTTCCCGTTCAACGCATCTGTCATGAACTCCCTAACCGGATTTCTCACAATTCTTCAAACTTACGACCTCCGTACTATCCTCAACGTCGGCAAGGAAATTCTTACCATCCTCTCCGGTCCTCTTTTCCTACTCTCACTGCGCTCAATGTCCTATCCTGTTATTTTTAAATGCCTCCACAAAACTATATCATTTCCTTTGCCTCCAGGAAATGTCAGGGCACCCCTTTCTCAAAATTACGTAGCTGCGACAATTTTTAACAGGTTTCTCTTTACACTGCGTATTTCTTCAGGAAACATGGCGAACTTACTCCTCTTTCTTCTTCATATCAGGCTTCCACTTTTATCAAGAGGACAGACCCCAAACGCAATCCAACACAAGTCCTCATGGCGGTACAGCAATAGCCGTTGGCAAAACTATTCCTCACACGAGGATACCAATCTCACCTCTTCTCCATCGAAGCAACAATAGTGGAAATTGGCTCAGCACGAAGACCAATCATCCTCATTTCAGCCTACCGAGAACCGAAATCGTCGCTCCGAGGAGTCGATCTCGACATTCTCAGGCAGCTTGGCGATAAACTCATCATGGCTGGAGACCTCAATTGCAAAAAATCCGACCTCGGGTTTCATCACTGCAAACTCCCTGTACACCTCTACCTTACCTAGAACCCCTTTCTATTTATACCCCTACAACTGGACCCATTCACCTTCTTGACAACACTCCACATAACGTCCAAGATATCGCCCTTCACTTCAGAAACATACAATTTCCACACATCTCCACTTTGACTCTCTTCTGATCACCTCCCTATTGTGTGCACCTCTAATTACAGCTCCTTTTCCCAAGATCCAAAATCTCCTCCCTCTATAGAAACCAACTGGAGAGACTACACGTCCCACCTAAGTCACCACTCGGAACATGGAAGATAAACACTTTCTCACAGTCCGACGGATTCTTCAGGAACGTCTACGCCAGTTCCACTTATAATAGTGGCAGGATTACCTCAGCAATGCAAATGTGAAAACCTCCTGTGATGTCTGGAAAGTACAGAAAGTAATCCGCTAACAAGTGCCAGCCATCACCTCTCTTCAATCCTCTGGAACCACTTAAACCAATTACGACCCAGCCAGAAAGGTCGATCACCATCACCATTCCCCATCACACCTCCATCAGGTTTTACCCCCTCAACTACCATACGCCCTCCCGAAGACGTATCCTCGACCCCGAAGAGGTGAAGATACAAGTCAAGGGTGTCAATACCCGGGAAGCTAGAGCCGCCGACAAGATCAGAGGGGGTTATCTCCGACACCTTCCACGAAACGCAATCCTCCTCGTAACAAATATTTATGACGCTTGGCTACTTCCCACAGCAATGGAAGCACGCTGTCATCAGCCTCATCCCCAAGCAAGGTAAGACTTACGTAATCCCAATAACTATTGACCCTCCATCCTATCCTAGGCAAACTCCTCGAACGACTCTTTCTTAACAATCTTCTTCCCATCCGGGAAACTAATAACATACTTCGCCCCACTCAATTTGAATTCCGCCCTAACAGATCCTCAGCTCTACACTGTCCGTCTCTCCCACGAAGTTGGTCCTATCCTCTCTCACAAAATAATAATCCCTGCCATCTTTTTTGATTTCTCCTTTTCTTTCTACACCATTCACCATCAACTCCTTCAAAATCTAAAACCCTACTTCCAGGCCATTTCCCCTTTTCACCAGCTATTTGTCCCACAGAACCCTCCAGGTTCGTTACCAACGCTCCCTTTCCTCCGCCCGCCTCACAGGGTTCCTCAGGGAAGCGTCTAGGGTCCGACCCTATTCTCTATCTTCACTTCTGACCTCCCTCATCCAAAACGCGTCACAGAATTTCTGTACGCTGACGACGTAGACTACACTGCCTGACACCGTACCCTCAGATTCGCCATCCAAAACCTCCAATGAGCCACCACCGTACTCGACAACTGGAGCTCCGCTAATAGACTTAAACTGAACCCCACCAAATGCCAAGCCATCCTCTTCACCAACCGCCAATTCCGCACTTCCTATTTCTTCAACCTCCCCTCTCTCGCCATTCGCCAACAGTCAATCACCTGGACCCCATTTGTCAAGTACCTTGTCCTGAGTATTGACCGCAGGTTCAACTGGGTGTGTCACACGAAAGAACTGAAGAAAAAGATGTCTCAACGCTATGGCAACCTGAAGCCCTTTCTTGCAAACAACAGGATCAAGCTGCGCATAACGTTTAGGCACTGCAAGACCTACATTCGGTGTTTAGCACTTTACGCCTGTGGCACCTGGGCAACCGTCTCCCCCACCTATCATAACAGCTCCTTGCCCTAGAGAACCGGATTTAAAACATGCCGTTAAATCACTTACGCCAAACACCACCATCCGTCAGCAGACCAAATTCCCCACAATAAGTGAAACCATATCCCGCAAATCCATTCCCAACGCCTTTCATGCCAATCCTACCCAGACCTTGTTCACACCCTACACTACTCATACCACACGGACAGTTACTCGTCGCTCTATCCGTCGCTACCCATCAGATATTCTTAACCTACCCATACGAAACACAAGCCCACAGTTATAGCTTTTCAAACAATCCATCCAGACCAACCCCCATTATCGTCTGTCGTCTCCACCAATCCCTAACACCCCAGCGCCCCTAAGTCGCCGGGCGCCAGCGAACCTGGGACGACTGAAGAAGAAAGTAGAAAAGCAGTGAACATAACTACATCTGTGAAAAGTAATCAAGAAGAGCAAAAGAGTGCACATCGAATGACAACACATCCTTAATAGATTATTACCATAAATAGATCGAACAATCACAAACCTCAAACAACAGCAATAACAAAACCTTAGCACTTATCTTACGCGTGTTATTGTATAAAAGTTCAAAACAGTGACATAAAATGTCTGAATTACAAAAAAAATATTTTTAATATTGTTTGAGAACCGAATTCAATATTCTACCATTATCTTGTTCGAAATACAAAAAAAGAGATTATTAAATAACAAAGTTACGAAATAAGAGATGAGGTGTTCTTTACATCCTTCGCGTAACCAACTCAGCTGAGGACTCCAGTGTGGACTGTGCGCGCGCGACAACAGGACGACCAGACAGTACTTCGCCGCTGAGACACGCTGGTCGACAAATGAAAACATGGTTCTGTTTATCACTTATTAGTAGTTACATACTAAGTTTTAAACGTTTAAATTCATTGATAATGTGATCAAGGCGCTTTGCTGTAGGCGACAGTATAAATTTTATTTCATAAAAACGTGCCTGGTCGTTTTTAGCAATGTTTCGAAAAAAATTAATAACTCGTTATATTTTGCAGATAGAAGCTTGAAATTTTTCATGTTGTCACAAACATAATAGTAATCATTTCCTAAATAAGAATTATTTTTGACAGTTTTAGTTTACAGTATAAAAATTAGTAAAGACGTGTCGGGAAAAGTTGTTAAAATTTTGTGTTTTTTTAAACATTTCTGCTTTTGGGGGGGGGGTTATTTTTTTATTTATTTTTTGTGGGGCTTTAGGGCTCGTCAACAGCGAGGTCATTAAAGCCCTTAAAACTTGTTCAGGTAGGGAAAATGCAGTTACGCACTAGGGAGAGCCAACATGACTCTCCCCGCGTGTGGAACTCGCCGAAAGAATCTCAGCCATACCCACTAAAAACCCTCCTGCATTACAACTCAAAACTCAAATCCTGACATATCTCACGATTTTTCCAAGAAACATTTATAAAAAAAAGAGAGAGAGAGGAAAGAGGAAAATGAATGATACCTTAGCCCTAATAGCGTCGGGATCGAAAAGAACAAGAGGTGACCAAGGGAGGTCAGAAAAGAGAAAGGAAGAAGCATGGCACAAGTAAGTGGAAGTAATGCCAGACTCAGCTCGGGGTCCCATGTTCGCCAAACACGTACTTACTAGATGTAAGTCCCCTGGGGGGTTTGGGGGGTTTAGGGCTCGTCAACATCGAGGTCATTAGAGCCCTTAAAACTTGTACAGGTAGGGAAAATGCAGTTACGCACTAGGAAGAGCCAACATGACTCTCCCAACGTGTGGGACTCTCCGAAAGACTCAGCCATACCCACTAAAAACCCTCCTGAATTACAACTCAAAACTCAAATCCCAACATATCTCAAGACTTTACTAAAAACATTTAAAAAAAGAAGAGAAAAGAGGAAAATAAAAGATACCCTAGCCCTAATAGCGTCGGGATCGAAAAGAACAAGAGGTGATCAAGGGAGGTCAGAAAAGAGAAAGGAAGGAGCAAGGCACAAGTAAGTGGGAGTAATGCCAGACTCAGCTCGGGGCCCCGTGTTCGCCAAACACGTACTTACTAGATGTAAGTCCCCTGGGGGGTCTGCTATTTTTAAAATATGTTTCTTTCTTAGATATATTTTTGTTATTTAAATATATGCACAAGAACATGACAAATTTTATGGTTTTAATTATTTTTTCTGTGATTTTTTTAGTCTTCCTCAGCAGTTCCAAATGGGAAGACTAAATTTTCCAAATGGGGGTCTATATTTTAAAAATACATATAGTAGTGTCGGGATTCTTATAAATTTTTTAAATTCATGTTTGTTATCATATTTCCCTACTTACGTGGTATTAAATTTTCATTTTTGCTTATAACAAATTAAATATCAAAAAGAAAAACTACAAAATTACTTATAGTTTTCAGAATTGTTTGCTAGTATGTACAAATTTACGAATTATTTTAAAATCCATGCAGAAAGAAAGGTATACATGATACAAAAATAAACAAAACTCATAGTTAAGACCTCTGAATTCTTTGGTTTTCATTTCACTTTTATGTTGTGTTCTTGAAAACAATTCTATACAGCCTTTATTTATTTTTTCTTTTACAATTCGGTCACGTAGATTATACGTTTAGTGGATTGTCCGCCTCACGTAACGCAATCGGGGGGTCGTATTATTAAGCTTCATAGTCAACTAATATGAGAGTGAAAATTCACGTCTACTGATTAGCTGTTAATTTTAATAGTTTATCTGCTCTAGACATTCATCAATATTTACCATAATTTTCATTTTAATTGCAGGGACATTTAAGAGGTGTCCTTTGAACTTTCAAATAATTTCATCAATTACTTTTTCCGATTTCCATGCAACACACATTCCAAATCAATTTACATTTATTAGTATAGATTATACGGGAGAATAACGTGGAAATGAATCATTGTAATGCAAGTAGTTCTAAAAAGTTTCATGATGAACAAAATTATCCCATTCCTCAAAGAGTAACTACCTTCAACTCAGTAGCGGATGCCTTGACACTTTGCTCTGTGCCCGGCGGGCGCACAAGATGCCCGGTGGCAGGATGGCGTATGTGCTTGGAGCGAGGACGCGTTGTTATACGTGCCAGATGGAAAGCGGCCTTAGGAGGCATAGCTGGTGGATTCGTCGATGTCCCCCTCTTGGAATCCTAAGCAAAAATAGTTCTCAGGATTGGTGTCCAATCAGAATTCCTGCTCTTGTTCGAGTACTTCTGGTATGCGTTAAAACTGGAATGAGACTGATGCGTATACGTTCAAACGAAGCAAATGCTTTTACACTGTGAAGTGTTTTGTCATTTGGTTCCTATGCAAGAAAAGTAGAAGGTGCAGCATGTACTACACCATTTAACTTCGTAATAAAGTATGTGAATCCGAAGCTAAATAATCTGCAGTGAATTGAAATAATTTGAAGGTAATGCTTGAACAAATCGCAGCATAGTAAGACTCGTGCTAGGCATTTGACTCTGAGTAGGTAGTTTCTCCCACTTAGCATCTGCTTCTAATCTTGACTTAAAATATCGATTTCTTTATTTTTTTAAATAAGGAAATATATTTTTCAGGTACTAAAGGAAAACATATTTACAACTCCTCAGAATTCACCAGTACCACAGGATTCTCTTGTTCATTCCTTTTTGTCTTGATCATCAGGTTACCTCGTCCCCAAGGTTCCATTACGAGACTCCATTAATTTGCAGTTTATTTTTTTCTTACGAATTCGTATCATTCCTTTCCTATCTATAAACTCTTGAAATAAAATTCAATTTTGTTCCTTTTCAGACTGCACCAATTGGATACCATTGTGGCACTGACGTCATTTATTCTCTTACGGCCAGATTTATTACTCTCCTCACACTTAATAATTTTCCTACATATTCTTCCATAATGGTGTATGTTGTTTCGTCACGTGTATAGTTTGTCCAGTTGTCCAATGTTAAATTTCCTTCTTCATTTATTGTATCCACCATCCACGTTCTATGTCATTTACAGTACGGTCATTTCATATATGATACACTGATTTTTTGTTTTTTCCACAAATGCAAATACCATTAATTTTAATTTTTGTCAGATAGTTGTTAAAGTCGTCAGGTCCTGTCAAAATTAGCATTAGTCCTGTATTAAGTGTAAACCATTTTTTATTTGTTTTTCCAATTTCTCGTCTGTTATAAATTTGTACAAGTCTCGTCCCTCTTTTGCCATATCTCGACGTAACTTTTTTGTGGGGTTTTAGGGTTCGTAAACGTCAAGGTCATTAGAGCCCTTGCAGGTGGGGGAAAATGCAGTTTCGCACCATAGAGAAGGGCCGTAATGTCTCTTCCCCGTGTGTGGGACTCACCGAATAAACCATACCCACTAAAAAACACCTGAATTCAACAAATATCTAAACACAAAGATAAGAGAAAAGAAAAGGAAACAATTACCCAATACATTATATCTAAAAGGAAATAAATTCTGAAAATTATAATTTTCAATTTACGGAAAGGAAGAATAAAATGAAAGAAGACAGGGAAGAAGAAAGAAGAATGCAAATTTAAACCCTCCCTTGAACTTGTGGGAGGAGCCCCGATCTACTCATAAAAGTCAATAAATTTTAACATTAACCGTTTCATTTCCGAGAATTGTTGGTAAATCTGCAGCCAGACCAATTTGTCTCCGTATTCTCGTGTATTTTCTACAATCAGTTTCTAGGTGACGCACTGTCAGAGAAGAGCTACACTCCTCACAAACGGGTTTATTATCAAGTAACAAAAGATACCCATAAGTGACACGACAATGTTCTATTCGCAGGCGGGTTAGCAACACCTCTTCGCACCTGGCTGGCCTACAGGAACTGCTCCATGACTTAACAGAGGATTTTATAAGTCGGAGCTAATTCCCTTCAACAGTTAACCACTCATTGTTCCATTCTCTCATAATCCTTGTCTCGACGTAACTGCCAACTTATTTGTACCGTAACTGAAGTTTTTTTCTTTTTCATTTTATTTCTATAGGAACGTATTTCTTACCGTAGATTCGTTTTCGTCGGGTTCCCTATCCGCCGAAGCCGCACCAGTAGAGGAAGCGCCACCGGTATCCTTCACCGCTCCTTTGGTGGACCCGGAGGTGGATGCTGGTCTCCTCGCGGCGCGCCCCTTACGTCTCTTCCGGCGCGCCGCAATTCTGACAAGCGAAGAGTGTCTGTTCAAACAGAGCTTTTTCCCACATGAGCAATTTTTCAGGAAATAGAAAACCAGTTCAGTTGAACCATTTGACTTCCTAGGAAATAAACCATTCATAAATGGAATAGTTTATCTATTACTCAAGAGAAATATACTCTTCTATTCCTCACTCAAATAAAGTACAACCAAAATAAAGGAAATGTAATATACACAATTCATGCTTTCTTAATTAGAATTCCAAAGCAGGAGTGTATTTTAACGAAGAAATAAGTTTTGTTGATAGGATTGGAGGTGATTTTTGAGATCTGAGTATTAAATCAAATGAGCGAAAAATATTTAAAAAGTGGAATTTGCTCTATTTGAATAGACGCTCCTCAAATGTCGTCCTGTTTACTTTAAACTTCGTCTACATGAAACCTCGGAAAATCCATTTGGAGATTCTTACATGGCTTCCAAAGACGTTGTGTGATAGAAATTTTCTGTTGGAATAAAGTATGAGAATACTAATGATCCTTCTTATATCAAACTACTATTGAACGGAATATTAAAATAATAGAACGTTTGTTTTGGGTTTGATGTAATATTTATAACATAGTAAAGTAAAGCGTTTTATCATGTCGTCTATTACAATGAGTCAAAGTCGTAATTATGGCAGAAAGATGTTACAATGGCGAAAGTGTACTGAACAGTGAAAATAAGAAACTGCTAATATTTTAACCTTCGAATCATTTTTTACAAGTATTTCGAAGACGGCAACTCCAGCATCATCATCTGGCTGAGAAATATATTTCTGAGTAATTTACCATTATTTTCTCAGCTAGTCTGATGATTCTCGACACTTCGAAAAAATTGTCATATCCACATAAACGACAAATACCGAAAAAACCCTTCCATAGAATATGCCAATCAATGTAATCGATATCTCAAGAATCCATCAACAATTTCTTATTCCTTTTATATATCCCAACACAAGTGATTTATATTCACTTTCAGGGAAGTGTGAGGAGATTTCAATACAGAAATGTGTTTTATTCTTTGGCCTTTAGGGCTCGCCTCCATCAAGGTCATTAGAGCCTTTACAAAGAATTAAAAATACACCTTGCCACATTTTAGAACTTGTGTAAAACCTTTCATTTAAGTGTCTTTGTTGAGGAACAAAAATCAAGTTGGTATCTCAATCAGTTCGAGATAAATATAATATAAACCGAAATTATAAAGTAAATGAAGGGGGATGGAAGGGGATTATTGAAATCCCAAGTAGAGAGTGCTCTTCCCAGAGTTTTGAAACCCAAATGTGCAAATTTTCATCATGCTCGTATTAAAACTGCAGATTTGTATAAAAGACATACAAACAAACTCCCGAGACACTCATCTTGAGATTCCACGATAAGGGACCTTTAATCTTTCACAATCGAATGCTGTGTACATTTTATCAAGTAGTTACGTATTCTTATGCACGAGTCTTTAAAAGAGCTTGTTTGATGTCAGAAGTCGAGAATGATATTGGATTACGAGACTTCATTAGACAAATGAAACTATTAAAAATAAGGATAAGACTTTTCAGAATTGATCATAGTTCCATTCGTCTTTTTTTTTAAAAAAGGTGAAAGGGATAGTAGAGATGACTGAAGATACAATTCTTCCATGTCTATTTAATATTTCACCGCGCACAAAGTAAATAATTTTTATGCATGATTTGTGGTATCGTTCAATACTGAAGTTACAACGATTTATGCTATCTACGTATTGTTTCTTGTTCGTCTAGAGACACCAAAACTTTCCATCACTCAACTATCTAACACTATCTCAGTAAAACGGAAGACGTAAACTATTGGCTATTAAGAGTAATTTTCCTGAATTACTATATCCTTCAATTTCCTGCTAGCAATTACCTAAATTCATTACCGAAAACTCATCACCTGCTAGTAATGGTTTTGTAACCAGTACACTGAACTGCAGGAGTTTCAACATAAAATCAGTACAAAAAAGTTAAACGAAAACACTAAACCATCTTACAAAACCATTTCCCAAACCTTTATAAAATTCTCTCCTATTTCTTTTTTCTTCCATAACTATTTATTAAGCAAACCAGTTTTATACATTATATTAGCTTAACTTTTTATCATGACTAATGAACACACAAACTTCTTGAACCGTATGCAAGATCTTGTTAGTTATTTCCAAAACACTGTCACGAAATAAACAAACTATCGGCACTGACTCTACTAAAATAGAAATTTGCATTAAATTTTGACATGTTCTTTCATTTTACTTTATTTATTTTTCTTCTCGATCTTAAACCTGACCAACCTGTGACCCGGCACTTTCGATCCCCTCTTCAGAGTAGCTTTTTCTTCCGCGAGAATTTCGTTGTCTGTGTCCGAGGTTTCCCCTCCTTCACCCTTGCCTCTTCTCTTTTGTTTCTTCTTAGCCCCCTCGGCGGGTGTCTTCACAGATGCACGGGGAGGGTGCCAACGAGCCCAGATCTTCTTATCCTCTTCCGTACGAAGGAGATCCGTGGGGACACTGCCAGGGTGGATGGATAGATTCACACGCTCCGAATGTAGCATCTACGCAAGCGCGATTCATCAAGACGAATGGTAACTGAGGACTTGGTTTTCCGAGATTATGGTCAGCTCGGAGTTAAGAACTTAAATAAACTAAAGCTGGGTTTAGACGCCGCGAACATGACTCGCGAGAGGTACCTCGAACCTGAAAACGTGTCCTTCGCACGTAGGTTTGACGCGCGAGGGCGTTTCGGAGCAAGCCGGGAGGCTGTCGGTCTCGGGCCGAGCTTAAAAGGATTTCCTCGCGATTCCCACGGGTCGTGTAGACACGTGTGCAGAGTGTCTTAATTGTAGTTTGAATTGCATCGGACTGACTCATACGGTATACATCGTGTAAACGGTTAGGGTGAGGATGCGTTTCACTCGTGAGTGAGATGTGCGAGTAAGGTTTGCGACTTCTAAACCCGCCATCATACAATTACAAGACATGTATTTGCATCTTTCATCCTATTCTTATGATTGACCTACCTCATTCAAAGGATTAATCAACCTTCTCTATTAGTGAACTCCTAGCAACATTATTGAAAACTAACTAAACATGTGTGAAATATTCATACAGATAATGAAAATTTGAAGAGAGTGTGAGTGTATCATATTGTATTCTTGAGTAAAAATTCCATCATAATGAAGAACGAGAGAGAGAAAATTGCATAAACTACAGGAACACAGTATCAAAGTAAAACAGAATCAAATCGGTTAGTGTTTTACAGTAGTTGTCAGACGTTAATGTTCTGTAGTGGTAGGACAGAGAGACATGAGGACAGATACTTGAGGGAAATTAATGAACCATGTTGAGTCAAGAATAAACGTCACGTATTATAGTAAAACCGTTCTAACTTTGCACTTGGGGTTTTGACAATCTTACAACACTACACTGTTCCGATTTCCTTTCGAAGGGCAACACTACCAAATAAAGCAGTTTCCGGGATTGAGGGAGGAGATCGCCAACGTCTTCAAACAATTTTGACTCTCATGGGTAAGCGGCAGCCATTCATTTCCAAATGTTTGGCCGGTTCTGCAAATAAAAGAAGTCAACTCGACCTTCGAAAATCTCAATGTTTAGAACTGAGTTTTTTGAAATTGGGGCTTTAGGGCTCGCAAATATCAAGATCATTAGATCCCTTCAGAACTGCAAATCAGTCAATGGAGTCGTTTAATATCCGGGAGTCCTACCGCTGACAACAGCGAATGCGACGTCGTCATTTTCCGTTAAAACTGGGTTGAGAACGGAAAATCCAATTGCAAAGTAAGAACGACTAGCGTATAGTTCACAACTTTCGAGTATCGATTCGTGGAGGAGTAATTGCATCGTCAACGACGAGTTGAAAATTGTGATGGAATGGGACTTGAATATGGTACTTCGTGCTATGGACTCAACGCTGTCCACGGAACAGTGTGTGGACACTGTACTCTGCAGTGAATTGCACACTATGGCCATTGCAGGAGGTCCGCGGTTCGAGTCCCAGTTCGTCGAAATTTTCATCTGATCGTTGACTATGCAATGGTTACGTCACGAAATATAGAATAAGAGCGACAAGATGTCCGTGTCCCAGGAAGATGTGCTCGTCTTCTAGGTAGAGGACAGATAACAAATTATTCAATTTTTATGCTAAATAGAAACACATACGAATGTTTATTATCTCAAAACCATTTTATAATTTGTTACTTCTGGTAATGAATAAACGGAATTCGAATTTGAATTAAGTCATTTGACATTTCTTTTCCGTTTTCTATTTGCCTCTCGGACAAGAGCTCTTTCGGTCGAATATCGGCCATACTACGGCATAATCACAGCCCAAAGATAAAAAATGGAAATTAATGTCACAAAAACTCATTTCATCATAAAAAGTTATATAAAATGTATTAGTGTACTTTACTTACAACTTGTTGGGAGCTCAATAGAAAGCTCCAAAATAATTTTTTCGTTGATTATTTTCATACAGCAGTAATATTTGAAACTTATTATTCAGAATTTACAATCACAAACTTACAATGGAGAAATTATAGAAGTATTTTGAAAACGTATTTAAAGCATTCATACTGACAAATTTAAAATTATTACTGCGACTATAATGGTACGATTCGCTTTCGGTCTGAAGTACTCAAATGTCAGAGAATAGTGGTAATATACTCGATATTCTTAAATTATCATTCATATATAAATAAAAAATGAATGCGTGACTTACTCGCAACTTAATCGTACATAACCTACATTTCATTGATGTTTTCTAAGGAGGGTAAATATGTCTGAAGATAGTCAGCAAAAGAAAATTTAATTAAATAAAATAGCGGTGGTACACATCACAAGTGTTTTTTTCAAATATTGAAACTAATTGCTCAGTCTCATTACTCGTTTATGTTTTTTTTATTTTTCGGGTACACGTTTCTGAAACTCACTCTCTCTCTCTCACACACAACTAATATATATATATNATATATATATATATATATATATATATATATATAGTATGACACCATTAATCCAAATATTCCCTTGCTGTGATCTATAAGGATTGCATGAAATTCTACAACGAAACTACTGGCAATACAATGAGAGTTTCATACCTAGGGGAACGAAGATCGTGCCTTAATTGCAAGGGTGGCCCAAACGTCTTCAAGAAACTCAATATATAGATGAGTTACTCGTCAATGAGGTGAAGGGTGTTGAGGATGAACACTTAGTGGAGACTGACGCACCTGCCGCACCTCAATTGTAAAAGGTTAAGCCCAGATTCACCAAATATAGAATTATCACAATTTTCTAAATCGTGATCACGTAAATTAATCACGATTACATTGAATACGTTCCATAACGCAAAACTAATCGTGTATGTTAATCGTTATTTCTGAAGAATTCTAAACGTTGATAGTAGATTTGCAGTGTATTGCGGGTAAATTAAAGACAAATGACGCGCTTCAAACAAATCTTGTTGCTCATCAGCGCCTTCTACCACCAGAGGTAGCAGGAAGCCTCCCAACTGGAAATTGGGCAATGGGCAAACAAGTAAATTTGACGCCAAGCTTTCAGCAATGAAAGAAATCACGATTAGCGATGGTAAACGGAGGGTCGCCGAGCGTTTAAGAGTAAATCGTGCTTAAAGTAGTTCGTGAAACATGCATTTCGATAATTATGATTAACTAATGAGAAAATCACGTTTAAGGTCAAAACGATCTTGGTGAAACTGGGCCTAAATAGTGTGATGCGGAGGCTCTACGTCGCTGAACATTTTCTACCCTGAACTCGTGGGATCAAGATCTCTTCTGATATAAAAGCCCCACATTGCAGATGGGGTAGACCGCATGCGTTGCCAAACATTCAATGTGATGTGAAGTGGCAGTTATTTGATTGCCCTCCACTTCATCGCCACAGTTAAAAATCCTCTCTCACCACAATGTTTTACTGTGATAAAAGTAGAGGGGTAAATACAAAAGGTAAGGCCCTTCTACACAAATAAGTTACTGGAAAGTCTAGATGAGAGACTCAAAAGTATTAAACGACTACGCAGTGGATCGATGTTGTGGAAAACCAACATCAATATGCATCAATCCTTCTCAAATGCACTATGCTTGGAGAGTTTCCTGTGATGTGTGAGCTACATATGCTTCATCGTAGTAAGGGGGATATCACACGTAGGAATATAATTGAAATGAATATTTGGACATGGAATGGGCGACCTTATTATGACCTCTGACGAACCCACATTGCTGAAAAGTTCAAAATCGGGTTGTGATTCCCCTGCCCATGTAAGTGATGCGATAACGGATACTAGTATTGCCTGAGCCATTCAATTGCCTTATTGTGGAGTCTTAGTCACAATAACAGTGATAGACACTAGAACATCGTCTGAATCAGGGAGGTTTGTACCTTACAAATTCACCAAACAATAAAGAATTACGTCAAAAACGTTCGGCCGCGTACTAGCTCAAACTTCCAAACGCGAAACAAATACTCAGCTCTCCAAGAGTAGACGTAAATTTATCCCCATCACACTTATTCCAGGGAAATTTTGAAATACTCCGGGACTGTGAGCTCAAAACTATGAAGTGAATGAAAACTTAGAGCGGAAGCAAAGAGCAAACATGGGTTAAATTTACCACTATCTCTTCTTTTAACTGCCATGGTGCACTGATCGGTCAAAATCATTTCATAAAGTAATTCAACTCGTCCTCCAACTTTAAGAGACATAGTTAAAATCGGCTATGTCTAATATTTTTCCAAAGTACTTACTAACCGTTACGTAATATAATATAGATATATTGATAAAAGTCGGTTATGAATTGTGATTGTAAGTTTTTCTTCACGACAGATGCATATTCTGAAGTAATATTGGTAAGTTAAGTCGTCGTTTAAGAGATCAAATATGTAATCAAACGTTTGCACCTTCCCAAAGGTACTATCTAGACTACCTTCCATCTTTCTCTTAAAATGTACCTTTTAGAGAACTCTTCTCTAGAAAACATTTTTTTTTCTTCTAGAAAACACGTCAAGTAGTGAATTTGATGATCTATTCTGTTCAATGACCTCTCACGTGTCCTAATCACAAAATCGAATCGACTGTCATGAGGAGAACGAATCTGCCAAAGACGTCCGTTCTTCTCCGATATTCCTCTGACCTCTCCCTGGTCTTATGTTTGTAACGGTCTAACGACCTCCGGTGAGCCAAAATATCATCATCTTCAGCTTCACCAGTACACCCCTATACAAAGGCGCACGCCATTGCCTGCCACAAATTTTTTGTCGTTTTCTCGGAAACGTTGCACGCTAACGCGACTACCAACTCTTAATCTGTTTGGCGCGCATTTCCAACATAAAATAAAATAAATTATTTCTCTAAAAACGCATTTTTTGTTACAATTTACTCATTATTATTAAATATTATGTGACTCAATATACTATTATTTTCGAAGTAACATGATTTCCTGTTATATAACCAAATTCTAGATTAACGTCCATTATATAATCAAGATAAATAAATAAATGATTTACAGCTTACGACTGTTTTATGGGCGATTACGATACATTTTAAGTACGTTTATAGTAGAGTCACTACCACTAAAACAGTTTTTGTAGAATGCAGTTTCTTTAAACGTGAGAATTTAATGTGGTAATAGATGTTACTTAAATTTACGTTTAATATCACGCACAACTGTTTTCCGGTTACGTTTAAGTTCATTGTTACAGTTCGTTTACACCTGACGACTCAAACCTAGAGTCGAGATGTGTATTTAAACGCACGAAATATGTGTAATCGCTCATCAAAAGGTCGTAAGTCGTAATTTATTTATTTACATAACAAAATACTAAAATATTAAATTGGTTTCCAAATTTCTGTCAACAATTTTAACTATCCCATTCTCATAATAGACTTGAAAGTTTTATGAAACATTCATAACGATCCACTTTAGTATCCTACCTTGGGCGCGGCAAGGCGCTCCACCAGGTTCTGTTGGTAGATGCTTCGTGTCTCAGGATCCCAGCCGCGCGGTGGGTCGCGTTCGCGGCTCCAGGCTTTCATCGCTTCGCGTTCTCGATCGCGCTCTCGTTCGTGATCTCGTTCTCGTTCTCGTTCGCGATTCCCCGTTGTGGGAAGATTGGTCTTGGTAGGTGGAGGTGCCGGAGCCTTCTTGATCGGTAATCGCACTCGACGCGCTGGACGAACCCTCACAGAGCTAACTGTGGACGGACGTTTCGCCACGCGCCGCACAACAGGTTTCCGCGCTTTCGTCTGGATCAACGTCCCGATCACAAAATGTTATACAGAGAGAACATATCTGGATGTGAGATTCAAATCTAAAGGAAGGAAAGGATTTTTCCAAAACTTCGGACTCACTTCTCAGCTTCTGGCTGTGACACTTCAACCTTTAGATGTGATATCCCAAGCTTATGGTATCCAAACTATGATTGCACATACGTAGAAAGATGATTTGCCTTAGCTTGTTTCCGGCGCCTACCTGCTTCTTTGCGTGGACACGTAAGAAGCTGGCTCCGAGCGGGACGACCTCTAGCGAGGAACTTACGTACGACTTGCTCATCGGAGTTATCTATGCGTAAGCGAGGTATTTGAGGTTATACGGGTAAGAGATTGCATGATTAATAAATTTTGTAAGAAACTATTTACAAAAAAACTAAGTTTTATAATGAAATTGTTCTAAATACAAAACATGGGCTATAAATGCGTCGTGAGAAAAGAAGGTGTTATATGGTTTGAAAACCTGCTTAGATGTTATCATTTTTAAATTATTTCGCCAATACAATAAATAATTAACTTATAAAACATGAAATATCTTCGGGAGAGGGAGAGAGAGTACGAATAAGCACACACTTTTCAAATAAGTAACGAAATCTATACATTACACCTAATCACATTTCAGGTCGTGAAACGCAAACGCCGTGAAACGTGCCCTCAGCGTGCACTCCACAACTTGCTGCGAAACAGGAATCCAGCGAAGCTGAAGTCTGTGGAGATCCCGCTTTGCCGGCAGAAACCGGTAGGCGCCGACACCCAGCGCCACCAAGTATGCGTTGTGTACAGTCGCATTTAATGCATTACTCATTCCAGCCGCTGACTGGTGCTAGCTTCTGAAAGCTGGAAACCAACTTTCTACGTGTGCGAACCCGTGTACGTGTATAGGTTGGGATGTTATTCCTAAAGTTTTGAATAAATCGTTCCATTCCTTTAAATTTGGATCTCAAATCCAAAATGTTTACTCAGTGTAACAAAAAATTAGACCTAAATATTTGGTTATTTCTTGGTACAAGTCAAAAATGCTAGAGAGAGAATCATTTCAGGACAACATGCATCAAGCTCATAAAACTCCAAAGATTAACATTAAAAATACAAATAGTACGTAAATATCCTCTTTAGTATTATTAAAAAATTAACATGAGGTTTTTTAAAGTTTCCAGTGTATTTAGCTCTACTGAAAGAGTTTAATATTCGACTAAAATGTTCTTGATCCTGCCCCAAAGACTTTCCCATATTATTACTATTTTTTTAAATTCCCTCTGTTGTACATAATCTAGAAAATACTATAAGTCCAAATAAATTTACTAATTTTAAGAGTTAATAAGATATAATAAGATTTGAATGAATACAAGTTACGAGAAAAATAGGTTATTATGAAAATTTTTATGTGAAAAAAAAATCTACGAACATTAAGATGTCTTTTTTATATTCCTTGATTATCTTAAAATGCTACAAATATGTTACTTCGGGTTGTATGGGATGTGGAAATCAGAAACAATACCAAACGTATTGTTTTCCTTATTTCAGAACAAAAAGCGTAATACCGCGTACAATCTTCACTCCGCATTCCTTCTATTAGTTTTATATGAGATATACAGCCTGTTAATTGGTTATAAGAGCATAATGATGTTATATTTCAGATTGTATCAGTATTTCTATGAGGTGTTTAACAGAAATCCCCAGTACCTCCTTACAATAAGACCAAATGTGAAACCTTCTTTTGATTGAACATTACTTAGGAACTTGAATACTTCTGTGACTCTGAATCTGCTATTACGAATACTTAAATAAAGCAAGAACTAACGCGCCCTAGAGTAAAGTTATAATTAATGAGACGCATTGAAAATTGCCCTAACACATTATTTATCAGGAGTTTGTGTCATAAATGTGTCATAGAAGTAGTATTGAAATCGCAAAAACTATGATCACAAAGTATTTAATTTTAAATAGAGACCTTCAGGCCACTATTTTTCCAGTAATTACTGAACTGATTTTATTCCTATTTTCACTCATTCTGTTTCATTTGAAAGGGTTAGATGAATACTTTGTATAACTTGGACGATCTATGTCGAAAATTGGTGGTCGGGAAAACATCAATCTTTGACGACTGCGTCCTTGCCTGACCAAGGTTCTTGAACATTTCATGTGAAATAATCCTACAAGAAGTCCGAGACAGGATGTGCCCTATCGACAAAGGTACATCGAAATTATGGGAGAGATGAAGTATTAAAATACGTTAACTAATGGGGAACAGAAATAGAAACTCATGAATAGTAATACATAAAAAAATTCGTTCTGTATTGAGCATTTAACGCAGACCAAAATTGTCTCAAAATCGTGACACTTGGTTGAATATCTCATACTTTAAAAGGGTGTTTCCAGTTTTTTTAACGAACTATCTTAACAATATGTGATACATATTTATTCAACAGTGCATTATAACAGAAATAAATACACGTAAATACCTAATTAATAATAACAAAAATGTTAAACAGAAACAAAGCAACAAAATTTCGAGAACGAAGTTTGGGTACGTCGCTAGTAAAATATATTTAAATATAATTTTCTTCTTTGTAACTGAAGTTATGAGTGAGGAGAAATAATTACATTGTATCATTTGTCATAGTTTCACGTGCGCGAATGAACCAGACATTTCTGAAAGAGAAATGTGTTTTCACCGAGGTTCAATTATCGTGGTAACTAAGAGAATATATGTGTTTTGACAGCAAACGTATAATGCAAATTATTTCATCTAGTCTTTTGCATCACCACCCTGAAGTATTATCCAAGTTTTTTTGTTAAAAACCCATTTTCAAAAAAATTATAAATTTTTGGTGACAAATATTGGATAGTAAGATTGAAAGACATAAGACATTTATAATTTACAAAAAACATTATTGAATATTATAACTCGACAATAAAATTCTAATCATTGACTGAACTGCTTCTTTGTTTAAAAGAATAAAGATACGAGGTTCCTGTAATCATTTCTCATATCAAGACGATCATTAAAATTATTTTATGAGTAATACATCAAAGAAAGTATCGTCAAACAGAATCAGCTTATTTGAAGCAAGATCATAAATAGACTTTGGAAAAGAACAATCATACGCCTAAAATTAGTTATGTCGATTTATTTGGTTCGCCACCCTACGATTTGTAAGCTAATAGGTCAGAAGGTTCCTGCGGTCTTTCCAAGGACTCCGAAATCATAGCTCAAATTCTTCTTTTCTAGCCAAACTAGCAAATCTAGTCATCATGTAATATGAACGCTGATAATCTAATTTTATAATCGGTTGCAAAGAATCTTTACATTATCAAGTATTTTCCCATTTTCTCGTTTAAATTGGTGTCGCAATACCTCACTGTGAAGTCATTGAACCAATTCATACCTTCTGATTTTTTCCCTCAGTCTTCTTTTTCTTCGCCGCTCTTTTAGCCCTAGCAGATGTGCCTTGCGATGGGGGTGAGGTTGGCCTCGTGGGGTCGGAGGGTGGTGGTGCCGCGGGTGGAGGGGGAGGAGGAGCCATAGATAGGGTTTGGGGCTGCGACTTTGGTGGGGAAGGTTTTTGTGCCATGGAGGTTGCATTTTGTACGGACTGGAAGAGAGCAGATGGACGAGTTGGCCGCTCCGGTGAACTTGCTCCGGAGACATTTTCCATTATGCTGTCGAGTTTCGGGGGTGGGACTAGTCGACGTCCGTGTATCCTGTACGTTTCCTGCATCCGGAACATATTTAAGTCCTTTCCCGGGGAGGTGTCCAACGATATGGCCATGGGTGAGCCTAAGCAAAGGAATCGAATGGAAAGGTGACGAGTTCGTTAGCTTTGCAACATTAAAATATAACGAATAGAGTCAAATCATGACGACGAGCCAAACTAGACTCTCTCATTCAGTTATGTCTTTGCAAGGATCTAAACAGATGTTAATATAAGTTCTATCTGTGAATCTATGTGCGAATAAAAGGGATTTATTACTCCCACTAAGAGATTTCAGCCTGGCAATGAAGATCGAAGGAAACAAACCGTAAGGGCTCTAATGACCTTGACGAGCCCTAAAGTCCCACAACAAAAACGTGCCACGAAATGGAAACATTTTTAGGTCATGTGTTTTCAAGTCTTAAATTTTACTAATTATGTTGGTAAGAAAATTATAAAGTTATTTTTTAAATTCATAACATCACCTATTAACAATATGTGTCATAGGTTCTGTGCCAAATAGGTAGCAATCTGGGATTATATCTGTAAAGTCAATACTACTTCAATGAATAATATAATTATAATGTAATTGTATTTTTTTTTTTACTAGATACTTTCGGTTGTTAATTTCCATTCGTTATCATATTAGTAACGCATTTTTCGACATACATAAATAGAAAGATCAACAAAACCATTAAACTGTATTGGACAGTAATAAACGTCACCTTTCACCGAGATGTGAAGTTCGCTGCCGTACTAGTGCAGTTTTCCCCAATGGTTTTCTGCTCCTCAACAGGGTGCCGTGGGTGCGGAGTACCTCAAATTATACCACGCGGTCATCGTGAGCACTTTCCTACCACGCATCGTTCGAGCGAGGAGCGACGCGAAAGATGGTCGCCACGCGTGCTATAGTCATACGTCGGCGGTGGAGCCCATTGCGCGAGGAGTCTCGTAGCGCCTCTCGGCCTGTCACCCTCCTGCGACGCCACCCGGGCGCGCGGATCGGACGGGCCGGACGGCAGCGCACACGCGCAAATGGCAGATTTCGGAGTCAGACGGCTTCTCCCTCCAAGGAGTCAGTGCCAGGCAACGCTCGCCTCACGCGCATTTTGTTGGTTCGGCGACCAGTATTGTAATCACGACGGATAGACGATGCCACAAAGGTCGGAACTTTCTACAAAAACCATGTAGTTAAATTTTGCATACGCAAAACGAATAAGTTTTAATCCTAGTTTATAGTAACACTCGCCTTGGAAAATCGAGATTGGTCATTAGTCAGTGCAGTGTTGTCGAGGTATTTTCATGACGTCGAAGACAATGGTGTACAGCTCTCCGGGTCTAGAACAGCGAACAAGACACTGCGGACAGTCAAATATCTCTTCTAAATGATCTCTATCAAAATTATTTTTAAAATTAATATAGACTTTGGACTACATTTAAAAGAAATATTCTTTTCAAAATAATTCAAAAGAAATTCATTTCCTTAAAAAAGTTATTTTCTCATAAGAGTCAATGAAATCCGATATTAAACAGTATACATCTCACTTAAATGGTCGGTACGGATTATTTTAAAAGCTAGAACTGATATAAGCATGTATTATTGTACCCGAAAACAAAATTTAAGATGTTTAAAATATTTAATTCACTTCGGCAGATGAACCTTTAGGTAGGACGAGCTTGCCAAGCACATAACCATTTATTAAACTTTTAATAATGTATGATAAATTAAAAGTGATAATGTTTTTAAAGCACCACAATTACCAAGTAGTTTTAATAATGTTATCTATTCTGCTTTCATTAAAAATTGACATTATGATAGTAATGAATTATAGGTTGTTAAAAATGGGAATCAATAAACATGTCGTTTCAATTGAAACAATATATTTGGAAATAGTCTATAGTATTATTGAAGTTCTTTAGTATTGCGACAGCCTTCGTAATAACTTTCATATTAGTATTTCAAATTTCATACTGTTCTGTTCATACAATTTTTAACACACATGAGTTTTTTTGTATCAATTTCATTAGAAATTACATGGGAACTTATTGAAAACCCGTTACTTCTGAGGCTTTATAAAAGCCTGTACAACTTCAAGATGGTATGATTCAAATATTATCCCCGCAGGGTTCGTATTTCATTAGACGAGTTGATAGATATGAGGTGAATCATTCTTTAATTTTGAAAACGAATTCCAAACATTTACAAGCAGTCAGCAGTTTCTCATACCTCTTTAAGTGAACTTTACGATAACGACACGACTCAAAAGTTAACAGGGTACGCAAGACTTGTGATTCAAATAACATGGTAGCAGTGTACATGCTTCCAAGCATTGCTTGGACTCGCGCAGGAATATTTAGTTGGAACTAGGTGGTTAGGTCTATGTAATTGGAACATTCATTATGACACGTATCGCTAGAAAGGGGATTATCATTTAGTATTAACAAATAACTTATACGTTACCGCAAAAATTAATCGTCATTAAATGTAAACAAACAAATGCGCAATCGAGTTACTAAGATAACCAAGAATTCTTAAATTACTGGTTCCAAAATTTCATAGGTAAAAGATTAATTAGCGTAATTGTCTAATTCATTCATCTCGTTTGATAAATAAATATTTCTAAGAAACGTACGTATTGACGAACATTCATGAAAATATCACACACAAAAACAAATATTTGTATCAAAGTTAATAACTTAAAAACTCGGTTTGTAACAAACTAACCAACGAAACCGAATTGAACGTTATTTTGAAGGTTCACTTTATCAACAAATTATAATTTTGAGTGATTAGTAACAATCAGAAAATTCTTTCATTTCTGGATAGAGAGATCAAGCTATGGTTATGTCAAGTTAATAACATTGGTCAAGAGTAATTACTTTTTACATGTATTCTATACGTTATGGTCCACAACCTACGAGTGATTTCTTATGTCTTTTTCTTCGCCTTTATTTTTCTCTTAACGTAAATAAGCTAGTTGATTCGTCTGTGATGAACAATATTCACCAAAACTCCGACCGTTTTCACGAACATTTCTCATGTTGAAACAGTTAAAACGAAAAATTTACAATGATTGCTATTAGTAGTAGTATTGTCGCTAGAACAGATCACTGAAGATGGACTATCGAACATAAATAATCTGTGGAAAACAAATATGAAAGAAACCAGGATTTGAAATTTGTGTAGTCTCTAGTTTTCAAATTTATTGTGTAGTTTTTAACATTTCATGTAGTTATTGTATTTTCTTTATTGGACGTATTTTTTGTAAGTTGAGAAGCAGAGAAGCGTTCAAACGCTTTATATTCATATACTACATGATAAATGAAATGCTTCGATTGTAAATAAATAAATGGAAAATTATTAAAAATACCATTAAGAAACAAACATTTGTGATGTTTTGTATATTTATCAATTAAATACATTATTTTGAGTGTGAAACACA
Source organism: Laupala kohalensis (assembly GCA_002313205.1). Classification (NCBI taxonomy): domain Eukaryota; kingdom Metazoa; phylum Arthropoda; class Insecta; order Orthoptera; family Trigonidiidae; genus Laupala; species Laupala kohalensis. Next base: position 106,743 of record NNCF01132738.1, read on the forward strand.
CGATGGTTGAGTAATTTGCTAATTAAAAATTCAAGGTGATGGAGAATCGATGATGTCAAGATGACAACTCAGAGAGTTGGAGATGTCAAGACTAGAATAGTTCTCGCAGACAAGGACACGACATGGAATACACATTGAATAAATTCTCGTCGAACATGAAGACGAAGCGAAGCGGGGCGACTGAGGCAGAGGGTGGAAAACTGCTGGGATCACACGGTCGAGGACACTCTTTTATTATGCGCACGCAACAAAATAAAACAAGAGTACGACCCTTCCATTTCACACGCATCACTAGAGTAAAAATTTTATCTGCTTCCTCTGTAAAACAAGCATAAAAATTCACAAAACTCTGCGTTATTAAAAAAATAAACATATAAAACACGATTATTATTGAATTATACATGGCTACGTTGTTACGGGTTTTTAAGTACGCATGTGTGCTTTTTACGCGTTTGACTAAAATGTGAAATCCGATTTAACGGACTACGAATTATTTAAAACCTAAATACACAAAGTTGACAGACTATAATATGAAGTCGTGGGGGATTTACTTCATACATTTTTGACAGGTCAACAGCGTAAACCTGATCTCCAATGACAGAGGAAAAATAAAAATTGTTATGCGTTACTCACAACCAGAATTTCAGATTCATTTTTCTCTGAGCTCCGAGCAAGTCAGAGTTGAAAGAGCAATCGAATATGGTTTCGTATTCTGTTTTGTTTCAAAGTACATTAAAATTTCCTTTAATGCTTACATGATTTTGAAGATTCAGAATATGCAATATTATTTTAATTTATGTATTCGTTTTGTATCTTATGTGTACATAGCCCTTCCGACACAAATTGTCACAACTTCAGTCATAGATAAGTCACTTGACAGAATCTGCGTTTCAGAAATGATGAAGATACAATCTTTTGAATGTTATTTATAAATAAAATTTGCAAGATTACATCCCCTTCATTTCTTGCGTTATGTCTAAAGAATCAAGACCAATTAGTTTGTCAGTCTACAAATAGCACTTACTTCTACTCCTTTCACGTAGTCATTGCTATCTATTCTTCAGCACACTACAAACATTTTAACGGTATAGTGTCACCTAAGAAACTTGTATTGCATAGCATATTAAGTAATTTACTTTGTAAAGTGTCTGTATGACAATTATAAATCACGCCAAAAGGATCGGGTGTTTGAACGGAACAAATATTCAAAGAAATGTAACGCAACATTTAAATTTAACGATATCCGCTACGATACCGAAAAATATTTACAGTGAAGTGTTCAGTACCTGAATCGCTGCTAACATTGCTTATTCTCTTCCAAGGAGTGCGAGTACGTGAGAATAAGAAAAGAGATAGGAGAACAGGCTGAAAGTTTACCAGTCATCAATTTTGGTAAAATCGTGTATAAACACGGCATCAGTTAAGATGTTTCAACAATTTCCATGTGTTTTAAAATTTCTTTCTAAATATGAGTAAAAACTATATATCTTAATGTCCATGATAAGTATAGTCGTTACTAATTTTTTAAAACACTCTTGTTCAAATTGTACTCAATTGTTCAAAGAGTCAAGATTAGTTATTGTTAAATTAGGGTTATTTTAACTATAACTTTCCCTTGTTGTTATTTTTTGTTGGACTTTGCGACTCGTCGACATCCAGGTCATTAGAACTATAAAATTCTGTACAGGTAGGGAAAATGCAGTTACGCACTAAGGAGAGCCAACATGACTCTCCCCGCGTGTCGGACTCGCCGAATGACTCAACCATACCCACTAAAATCCCTCCTGAATTACAACATACCAAAACATATCTCAAAACCAAAAATCAATACATTGAGGACAAAAAAGAGTGGGGGACTAAAAATTAGAAAAATATAAGATACCCTAGCCCTAATAGCGTCGGGATTGAAAAGAACAAGGTGACCAAGGTAGGCCAGGAAAGAGAAAGGCAGGAGCCTCGCACAAGTAAGTGGCAATAATGCAGACTCAGCTCGGGGCCCCGTGTTTGCCAAACATGTACTTACTAGATGTAAGTCCCCTGGGGGTTTGTTGTAGTTAAAATAACCCTAATTTAACAATAACAAATTTTGACACTTGGAACAATTGTGAACAATTTAAACATGAATTTAGAGAAAATAAGTAGAGGCTATACGTATCATTGACATTACGATATACGTGACAAACCTTATCTTACAGACAGTTTAGGGCTCTAATGACCTTGGCGTTGGCAAGCCCTAAAATCACGTAAAAATACATTTTTTTTTTTTTGCGTGGGGCTTTAGGGCTCGTCAACATCCAAGGTCATTAGAGCCCATGCAAGTAGGGAAAATGCAGTTTCGCACCATAGAGAAGAGCCGCAGTGACTCTTCCCCGTGTGTGGGACTCGCCGAATATCTCGACCATACCCACTAAAAAACCCTCCTGAAATCATCAAATATCCAAATAGAAAGATGAAAGAAAAGAAAAGAAAACCGAATAAAATTACATTATATCACCAAAAAAGAAGGGTAAACAATTTTTAAATACTATATTTTCGAATGACAGAAACGAACGATGAAAACAAAGAATACAATAAAGATGAAAAGGAAACGAAAATTTTAAACCCTCCCTAAAACTTGTGGGAGGAGCCCCGATCTACTCATAAAATTCAATTGTTTGTTAACATTAACCGTTTCATTTCCGAGAATTGTTGGTAAATCTGCAGCCAGACCAATTTGTCTCCGTAT
>NNCF01132738.1:118361-134788 GCA_002313205.1 Laupala kohalensis
GAAAGACAACGCTCAAGTATTTTATTTTTAGTATAGGATATTTCTACTTGTTGATATCTATCTTTTAAATAAGAAGTTAGCCATTGATGTGGAAGTCCACGAATGCCTAAAGAATGCAATATGTCTGATAACATAACTTGTTCGCTCATATTCTCTAGTTGATTCACTGTGATCTGTGTGATTTACTGTTGACGATAGATGAGTATTCGGGAGCTCGCCGAATGTTTACAGACAGAAAGTCAAATGGCAACGGGCGGTAGACTGCAATGCTGCATCGTGAAACTTATCGTCGCCGACAACAACCGCAGCATACTTTGTTTCTAACAGTGTTTCTCCGTTTGTCTGCAACAGACTCGTTTATGGGAGTGGCTAATTATGAAGGATATGGTCGAAATGTACGGACATCAGACTTGGAGAGACGTGTGATAAATACTTTATAAGACAAATATGTTATCAGCATCAATTAACTCGTCAGTTCAGGGTAGGCCAGGTGACCGTGTGGAGCACTCTTTATGGAAACTGTTACTATCCATATCACAACAAAGTACGAAGGGCTTACTGGTGATAGTATTTATCTGGAGTAAATTTGTCGCTAGTTTCTCCATAAGGCAACAACTATTCTTGTATATGTATCATCCATCCTATTCATCATGATATAGTGACAGCAAACTTTCCGCATCTGTTTGCTATGGATGGGCAGAATAATTGGCGACTATCTTGCGGGACCAGTCATCCTTCCGCGATACCTCACAGGCAAAAATATCGGTAATTCCTGCAGGTGACCCTGCCCCCCTGCTGGAAGAAGTGCCTTTGATGGTTTGAAGCGTTGTGTGGCCGTTTCATGATGGTGCTCCAACCCACTTTCCCATATCGTCCGAAGATATCTAAACAATATCTTCCCCGATCGATTTATAGGTCAAGGAAGTCCTGTTGCATGGCAAGACCGGTCGTAGGATATCGAACCTTGTGTCTTCTACTGGGGTCATCTCAAAAGCATCGTGTATGCAAAGCCGATTACGGACGTGGAGGAACTGGAACAGCAAATTCACGTTCCATTTGACGCGATTAGGATGCAGTCTGGCGTATTTGAAAGTATGAAGATGAGTATGCTGCAACGCGTTTGCGTCTAAATTGAAGACCATGGAACCATTTTTAACACTGCATGTAATGGTGGCCGCATTGTAAAATGTATTTGTACAGTATTTTCTGTACGTCAATTAGAAAATGGACCATATCCAATAAGTTCTTCATAAATTTTGTCTCCGGTAATGGGAATTTTGAACTCCTTCATAGCTCATCGCCTCCAGTGGCATCGCTACATCGCCATAGGCCGAATATCGATTGTGAACGTCACCGCAGCGGTTTCCGGTGCTCTCTCTCTGGTGGAGAAATTCCCTGGCGGATCAGATTTTAAATACTGATACCTGACTGAGATCAAATAAATCACAGTATTCTCTATAAAATTATGAACCAATTAAATGGCCTCTACTACGAACGCCATGATTTTTCGAACATAAGCTCATTGTTGTGAATTTGGTCAAATTCAGCAACATAGGTCAAGTGAATAGACTGCTATTTTATGTAAATGAGTGACATTTATTAATAATTGGACTTCCATGGATCATTTACTCTAATCTCATAGGTCTATTCCAACATTACGACTTTGAATTTTTAAAAAAGGTTAAAAATTATGTTGATACATATAGTTATAAGCTCTACCCATCATTAAAGGTATAGGACCTTTCATTCTCTATTTCCCTGCCAGAAAGGTTTCAAAAAAGCTTTATATTCCTCTGCGGCATGTTCTATGAAAAGTTTCGTCTTGACTCACGGGACAATCGATATTTGCAATTCGATTCGTGATACCATTCGAGTCACGTGAGGATACGTAAGCCAGAGGGCGTACTGCACATCATGTCCACTTCCCATCTGCTTCTCGTCCACTTCTCATCTGCCTCCGAAGCTGACCACTCATTTCTAAATCATCCTCAACAAAGGCAACACGCATCTCTGGAGGCCTGATCACGACATTAATCGGCCCACGAGACGATTTTGGATCAAGCAGCCATGCTGTTAATTGAACACGTGCTTTCAACCATTATCATCCGCCATCCAGTGTGACGCCGGTCCTAACTTTAAGAATGACTTCCAAATTAGCCTAGCAACTCGATCAACGAGTCCGATTTTGCTTACTTTAACTATCCTAACAGCCTTTGGAACTGGTCGAAACACTTCAGTTGTGAATCTTTGAAGGATTCAGAGTACTTGAGGATTCGGAGTCCGAATTTGTTCGTGGAGTTGAATGCTGATGCCATGCTGAGCATCGCTCACATTGAACGTCTCGAATTTAGGTTAATATAAATTGCATCAGCATTCAACTCTACGAACGAATTCCGACTTTGAATCCACAACTGCTCTGAATACTTCAAAGAATCACAACCAAGTGTTCCAAGGGCAGAAGGGATAGTTTGTTTAAGGAGTCTCTAGGGGCTCAAACTCGATCATCCCTGCATCTTCCCGGCTTCACAACGGGGTGTTAGAGAATCAGATTATCGATATCTCATCGCTGCAACTTCAACAAGCACTTAGCACTCAGTTTTGTCTCATTATATTATTAAACTATGTTGTTGAATCTCTATCAACTCTCATCTCCTCTTTCACTTTTGGACCTTCAAAAACTTACTTCGAAACAACTCACTTCGACAACAAAAACTTACTTCGACACAAAATTCTAGCTCAATTATGTGCATTCATCATTGCGTTATTTTTGCCCTATTCTCTCAGAGTTCGACCCTTTCAGATTTGTACACATTGGTCAAAATCACCATATATAACAACATACAAGTGTATGAAAATTTTCGATAGAACTGAAGATTACAAATTATTCCCTAATGCTAATTATGTTTCAAAACTTCTATATTTATTATCTAAAAGTTAATATCCGTGTTTTTTTTATTTGAACTGTAGATGGTAATGAGTTAATGCTTTTTTGACTATGAATATATTCATTTTCCCAAATGTCATTCATGACATCACCTAGTGTTTAAACACCTATAGATGTACAATAAAGTAAAAAGAATGTAACATTCAGAATAATAGAATTCCAAAATGCTAAAATAATCAGTAAATAGTAAAGATAAAAGTTACAGAAGCAATGCCTATGTTGTCAAATATAACATGTTAAATTTAGAAATCTTGGTAATTTTCTCAAAATGATGATAAATAAGAAATCTTATTAAATTTTAAACACTACTGAAATCATGTTAAATTATCCATAGGGAAACTTAACATAATTTTACAGAAGAAAGAAATTAACATATGTTTTAGAAAAAGTGTTACTGTAAAATTCAACTAGAAAAAAATTGGAAAGGTCAAAAACGTACATTTTTTAGTAGCGTATATTGCATGGTATGTTAAACTTTTAAAGAGATTTGAAATAATATTTAGATGAATTAGGTGTTACAGGCTAATTAGTGACCTTGAGACAGTCAGCATGAATATTGGTCGTTTATATCATCGTAAACATAGTTATTTAATTTCAACGAATACACTTTTTTCATCTTTGTGTAAAAAGACATTGCCGAGTAAAAATATAAAAATTCCGATTGTTTTATGAACGATACTCAGTGAACAAATATTCACGAAAAATTTAAAAAGTAAAAGTGTAAATTACATTTTTTGGATCATGAATTTTTCACTAATTGTATTTTTAATGTATTGATGTAACGTGTAGAAAACAGCGTTTTAACCAACGTAAATTTTTTTGTGGAGCTTTACGGCTCGTCGACATCGAGATCATTAGAGCCCTAAAAATTTTCCAGGTAGGAAAAATTCAATTACGCACTAGGGAGAGCCAACATGACTCTCCTCGCGAGTGGGACTCGCCGAATGACTCAACCATACCCATTACAACTCAAAACTCAAATATCAACATATCTCTAAACTTTACATATATCATTTTAAGAATTATTTTTGACAGTTTTAGTTTACTGTATAAAAATTAGTAAAGACGTGTCGGAAAAAGTAGTGAAAATTTTGTGTTTTTTTTTAACATTTCTGCTTTTTTTGTGGGGCTTTAGGGCTCGTCAACATCGAGGTGATTAGAGCCCTTAAAACTTGTACAGGTAGGGAAAATGCAGTTACGCACTAGGGAGAGCCAACATGACTCTCCCCGCGTGTGGGACTCGCCGAATGACTCAGCCATACCCACTAAAAACCCTCCTGAATTATAACTCAAATCCCAACATATCTCAAGACTTTACTAAAAACATTTAAAAAAAGAAGATAAAAGAGGAAAATGAAAGATACCCTAGCCCTAATAGCGTCGGGATCGAAAAGAATCAAGAAAGCTCAGGAAAGAGAAAGGAAGGAGCCCGGCACTAGTAAGTGGAAGTAATGCCAGACTCATCTCGGGGCCCCGTGTTTGCCAAACACGTACTTACTAGATGTAAGTCCCCTGGGGGTAAACAACGTAAATATTATGTCATGTAATTACTAATCGTTTTAATTATTTATTAAGTCGGAGGGTGTTATGGTCAGGTTGATATTAAGACCCAACTTAGGTGGTTAATATACCGTGATGCATTCATTTCAACAAGAGTATGTGGGTGACAGCGTAAGATATACCACAGAGTAAGAGCGGTCCCATGGACGTGAGCACATACAACAAATTATGATATCTATTGCTGTAGTCATTAATTGTAGTAGCTTCGTAAGTCTGAATTTTTCTCTGAAATTAAAATAATTTCCCAAATATGTATACAAATTCTTACCAATTACTTATTGTGGTATCGACTAGTAATATTGAATTTTGTGTAGAGTTGAAAAGAAACTTCTTTCGAGTGTTTTTTATGTTGACAAGTTACTTTCACGACCCATATGTGCCATATGAACAGCAGAAGCATTAGTTTCTCGTCGGGATAATATTAGAGAACATTCTTACACAGATCGGTGTATTTTTCTAATACAGTAAATAGGTTCGGAAAGTGAAAAAAAATGTTAAGAAAAACGTTGAATACTCCTTGTGGCACAAATATTAGTGCAAGTATTTTTCTGTATATTACAATGACTGACAGCGGTGGTCTAGTGGTGGCGCTGGGTTTGGTAGGTCTTCGCTTTCCCGAACCCACTGAGTGGGTTCAAACCTTGCTCGGCGAACTAGGTGAGGTTCTCAGTTTGGATTACCCTCACCTAATCCTTTCACCTTCCACAAAAGTTGGTCCTCCATCCCAATTCCCTTACCCAAGTCCATCGGCAAGGTGGACGAGCAAACCTCAAGGTCTAAACCTCGCAAAAAGGTATAAAATAAATAAATAAATGTTTGAAAAAAGGAAAATCAAATGAAACGTCTTACACAATGGAAGGTTTGTGCGTTTGGACACTCAAATTGTTTGCGAAATTACAAATATTCCCGAAACTAATTCCACTCGGAGAGCGTACTCGCAAGACGTATGCTCTAACGCTGAAAACAATAATCGAAATACAATAAACAACTCTACTCCGTCAATACTTACTATCTCTTTCTAGTAATGCAAGTAACACCAATAAAATAATCTTATTCGTGTAAATTTGTGTCAAAGATTTTTTTTTTTTTGGTGGGGCTTTAGGGCTCGTCAACATCAAAGGTCATTACAGCCCATGTCAAAGAGAGGCCGTAAAATTTGTAAAAAAAAAATAGATGAGAGTTTGCTTCATTTTCGTTCTAGCATATTTATGTTCGTTACTTTGTCGTAGGTAATGGACTTTCTCTCAGCCATAGCTGTACATATGTTTTCAAGAGATAATGAATTAATTTAAAATTTTTCATCGCCAAGAAGGACAATGTCTTGAGCATCTCGTTATTCTTGCAACTTTTTTTTTTTTTTGGGGGGGNTCAACGGCAAGGTCATTAAAACCCTTGCAGGTGGTGGAAAATGCCGTTAAGACTCTTGTCTTGTGTTGTGCAATACACAAGATACCCCTAGTTACAAAAATAATCATCTTAAAATTATAATTGCTCCATAATAGAGTAACTGCTCCATAACGGAGAAGAAAACCTTTCCCGGATACCCTTGAAACTAGGGCAAATCCGGGGAAACCCCGACGGATGGCAACCCTACTTGCAAGTAGTATCAACGATGCAACTAGTTCTATGGCGTTTTGTCACGTCTAGAAGTGAGTGAACTGGAACTACCTCTGGAGCTGTTTTGTTAAAACTGAACGATAACTATTTCGTTCAAACTGTGGAGCGTTGCGACGAAACAATTACCTCTACAATCTCAAACTAGTTTCACTTGACACCGTCTCGCTGTCGCTTCGTTGCAATGGCTAACAAGAGGTTAAATGCCGATTATTATTAGTCAGGCAGCGCTTCCGCCTTTTAATGAAAAAAAAATCACGGATTGGGTTATTGGGTTGAGTAAGTCGCCTAAAATATAATCGAAGAAAAGAATTTAAAGTGTATTTATTAATACAACGATCGATTTTTTCCCCTGGGCAGTGAGCATATTTCCTGACTTTTTCCCTGACTTCTCCAAAAAACAGAAAATTCCCTGACTTTTCTCAGCCCTCGAATTTTCCAGTCGCTCGCTATCCTGGACTAATAACCTAGAGTTCATAGTAACCCCATATTTTATGTTCAATTCACGTGCCATAGAATTGTTTATTTTATTTAAATAAATGTTTTTGGGAAACAACGAAATCCCACATTTCAAAGTATTTGACAACAACCCACTCATTTTCACATGTGGAGTTGGACACTACACTCCATACGGACCAAAGAGTTAACCATAAGATAAATATCATTTTAATGATAAATTTAAAAAATCCAAAAAGATACAATACAAATGAGGCGCACATGAGGGGGAAAATTTGCACTACAGAAGATAAAAAACTATAGCATACTTCTCATACGCATTAATCTAAATACTGGAAGAGGTAGCGATGAGTGATAGGACAATGTCCTATGCGCAGATGAAAGAACTACCTGAAGTCCTAACGGTAATTTCCGCAATATTTGAATTTAAAAAAACTGCAATTAGCTTCATTATAAATGGACGTATTATGAACCAACATATTTACATCATATAAAGAAATTAAATCCTTCCTGAAGTTTCATCGCAAGAGAGAGAAATTTGTGTTGAGGTAGCAAGGGGATAAGCTCAACAAGGTGCATTACCCATCGGGAAGCAGCAATTTCTTTTGATTTCGAAGAAGTGTATTTACTGCAACGGTCACAAACAATTTAGAGTAACTTAATATATGCTAATGAACATACTCTCATTTACATTTTTTGAAGTAAAATATATTTTCACGTCCGCATTGTTGAAGAAAGAAGTGCAAAGTTAAAATAAGGGAAACTAAAGGGGTTTTCCATGCTGCTCTGAGTGTTCTTTGGTGCACCCCGAGTGCAAAAATTTTGAACCTGTGCAGTGCTATGGTTGTTCCATCTGTCTACGTAAGTGCACTGTCTCACTTTGCTCAATGCGCAGAGACAATAGTGGAAACAGGTCACATCAAAAGAAAATAGCAAAGAAACAAAATACATGAAGAATCCACCCTAAGATATCTTATAAAGTTGTACAGAAAGGCCAGGTCTAAAATACCGCTAACAACAATTCAAATGTACGAATATGACACTATAAAAAGATACACAAGTAGCAAGAAAGACCCAGAGCCTCAGATGAGAATCCACACAAAAAATTTGGACTCATAATGAAAAATGACAAGAGAGTGCCAGTAGTGGACTGAGGAACTCAATTGAAGGAGAAAAGGGAAATAGACAATGCGGGCGTTGTAGTATGCTCCCCAATGGCAGTTGATTACTGGTCAGCAAAAGGTCCTATTGGTGACAAAAGGACTGTTGAGTTTCTCTTGCAAGTTGAATATCACAAAGTGCTTTCCCTTTCCAAAACAAATATTCCTCCCACAAATTTCTATTCTACATACTCAGTAAGGAAGCCAACTACTTTTGATTCAGTTCTAAAAGGAGCCCTGTAAAAATAAAGCCCTCGTAATGTCAAGTCTCTTATCTAATTTTTGTCCGCCTAAGTATCAAATTCCAGAAGAAGATGAAGATCTAAGAAAGTTGAATCAAATCGTAAGTCCATTAAAAGGAATCAGGACACTTGCAAACATCAGTCATTTTGCTATGCAGGCAATGACCAGTAGGGTCAAATAGATTCCATCTATGATGTCCTTCAACTCTGAAACTGTAGAGATGTAGTACTTTACTATCACTGCAACGTTTCAATAGGGGCAAACACAGAAGTATTAGCAGTTCAGAGATTTTGTCACGATATAATTCAAGGATTTTTGAGAACAAATGTATTACGGAAAATATTAAAACCAAAGACAAATTTATTACGTAAAATATAAAATCTCAGAACCTCACACATGCCAATCGGAGAGTGCATTCAGAATGTAAAGTGAAGCAAACAGGATATACAGGATCAGACCAATACTTATATAAATCAATAATTTGCTTCTTTCTTTGCATTGTGAAATGACGTTTTCTAAATACAGAAAAGAATTCCAGGAACATTTCAACAGTTAATCCATTTCCATAAAAGAAACAACACAATAGTAATCTATTGCCATAGTTTAATTCCTTCTTCCACAAAACATTTAATACAAATTTAGGCCACAATCTCCTTTCTCCAATAACGTCTTGTATGTCATTACATATCATAGGTGTGAGAACACACATATCTTCTACTGATTTTGTTAGTACAGAAGGCGTAGTTCGTGAAGTGGATGTATATCTGGGAAAACTGAGAGACTTACTAACAAAATTTAGAACAACTCATTCCAAACACTAACTGGTGTTGAGGTTACTGAAGACATGGAAGAAAAAGCTAAAAATGTTGTAACTACCCAAGCAGCGCAAACCAATAAATTCACCACAATAAATCCTGCTTGTTTGGAGGAAGATAGGTACCAAGTGTATCCTATGGGAATAAGATACTTTAACATCATTACCTTGGGAATATCCAGTACTCGTATGCTAAAATGCAGGGAGTCGATAATTGCTCTCGCTGCAAATTATAGTGTCCTTAAACAAGTGATTATTAATGAAGATTGGGAAAACCAACTAGTGGATAACATCACTTTTGTGAACCAATAAGGAAAATTCTGAAGAGAGGTGAAGAGAAGAGAAACAAAAATTAAAGAATTTGGAGATGAGCCCACTTTCCACCAATTGGCTGAATTGCCATACTTGCTAACGTTTACAAGACAAATGAGACTTCACATTGACAACAAAAGATTTATTAGCTCCAATCTTGGATTTCCAAGCAACAAAAAAAATTTGTGTCACCAAAATGCAATCAGAGATTGTTTCGAAATGATCATGCAGGTAACAGATTAAGTACACCTGAGACGATCAGCCAACTCTTGCAAACCAGGGCGTGTTGCGCCGGCGCAGTTCTGCAAAATTGACATTCCCGCCTTGAAGATACAGTATATTTTTCAGTAACCGGCTAGGAGCCGTGGTGAAAACAGCTAAATTATCCAAGGTATTATTCCCTCGCAAAAGAATAGTTTAAACTTACGCCACCAGGGCGCGCCAGTGACCGGTATCAAGATTTTTAGCTTTCGAAGGAAATATTTCAGAATTCCTGCGTCAGAGAGCGCGGCGGTAGCTCAACCTTGACAGTCGAATAAAATGGTATTTCATTTGTTAATTTTTTTGTATATTTTTAAGGCTGCTTTTTTCCGCGCAACGAGAAGAAGACTGAAAAACACGTATTGTATCTTATAAAATTTGTTTTATGCTCATTTTTTCATATTGAAACATTTATTTAACATTCACATTATAAATAGTGTGAATTATGTCTTGATTAAACTTATTATTGGCGAGGCAATTGAAATTCTTCAAGACAAAGAAATCTTGTTTTTTATAAGCTGCAATGAGATTAATTCTGCTTCAACAATAGGTGTACTTTTTATTGAAATGATCTTCTTTGCATTCACACTTGCGAAAACGCTGTTCTTAGGATCCAGCATGCAGCTGATGTCTTCAAGCTGATTGTCCTCCTGCAGAATTTTTGTGCTTTGTGTTAAACAGAGATATCTGATCTACCCAAATTATATTCCTTAGAATAAAGGGAGGAAAATAGGTTACTAGCAGGAACCATGAAAGGAAAGGTTATTCTTGTGGGGCTTTAGGGCTCGTCAACATCGAGGTCATTAGAGTCCATGCAAATAGGGAAAAATGCAGTTTCGCACCATAGAGCCGTAATGACCCTTCCCTGTGTGGGGGATTCGCCGAATATCTCGACCATACCCACTAAAAAACCCATCCCAAATTCAAAAAATATCTAAATACAAATATGAAAGAAAAGAAAACAGAATACCAATACATTACATCACAAAAAAGGAAAACAATTTTAAATATTATATTTTCGAATTACAGGAACGACCGATGAAAACAAAGAAGACAGTAAAGATGAAAAGGAAACGAAAATTTTAAACCCTCCCTAAAACTTGTGGGAGGAGCCCCGATCTACTCATAAAATTCAATAGTTTGTTAACATTAACCGTTTCATTTCCGACAATGGTTGGTAAATCTGCAGCCAGAACAATTTGTCTCCGTGTACTTAAGTATCTTCTGCAATCAGTTAGTAGGTAAAGCACAGTCAGAGAAAAGCTACACTCCTCACAAACGGGTTCATCATCGAGTAGTAACAGATACCGATGAGTGAGAGGAAAATGTCCTATGCGCAGGCGGGTCAGCAAGACCTCGTCGCGCCGGGCTGGCCTACAGGAGCTGCTCCATGACTTAACTGAAGATTTGATAAGTCGGAGCTTATTCCTTTCAACAGCTAACCACTCATTGCTCCATTCACTCAGAATCCCCAACTTGATGGAATTTAGAAGATCTCGTTTTGAAATCGTGGAGACCTCCACGCGATTCTTGAAGCATGCCGTCTTTGAGGAAGCGTCTCCTTCCTCATTTCCTCTTATTCCCACGTGTCCGCGTATCCAGCAAAACATTATGTTCTTTCCATCACCTTGCTGTAAGAGAAGCACATCCTGGATATTCTGGATCAACTTATCAGCTGGATACATCTTCTAGATTGCTTGAAGAGCACTAAGCGAATCAGAACAAATCAAGAAATGTGATTCGCGGGAGCACTTTGTTGATCGCAATGGCGTAACACTCAGCGGTGTAAACGCTGCATAAGTCACCCAGACGATAGCCACAAGTCATACGGGGAAATACCACGGAGCAGCCGACACCATCAGCCTGCTTTGACCCGTCGGTAAACGCAGGAATACGGTCCCGGTGTTTGTAGAGGATTAGGTGAAAGTATACCGTCAACATCAGAGCTGGAGTGTTTTTCTTGTCATGATGCAGAAGAACGAAAATAATCTACGGCTTGTGCAAAGCCCAAGGGGGACACTTACTAAAACCTTGGTGTAAAACATTAGGTGTGCGTATATTTAAGGTTTCCCAAATTTGTTAGAAGCTATATCCAAAAGGTTTGGTTGCTCTCAGTCTGTTCTTGTAGAAACGGATGGAAGAAGAGGAAGGATCAAAAAGGGCGTTGTGCACCAGATTGTCAAATAAAGTAAGTACGTGGCAAAAGTATCGTAGCATGAGGAGTTGCCGCCGGAGGTAAAGAGATGGTTCGCCATTCTCGGCATACAAACTCGGAATGGGACTAGTGCGGTAGAGCTATATACAACGCAGCCAAAAACGAGCCGAGATCTTATGAATACTCGATAAAACTGGTGCAGGAAATAGCAATCAGTACCCCATTCCATGCCACTCAAGCACTTCAATAAATTCAGAGACTTTAATGATCTTGCTCTGTGGTCTGTTAGATGTTCAATCCAATTCAGTCTCTGGTCAAAGATTAGACCTAAGAATTTCACAAAAGGGTAGAATTTTAGAACGTTGTTTTCCAAGGCGAGGTGTGGTTCTGCCAGAAGACTTAGTCTCATACTGAAAAGAACACAGCGTGTTTTCTCAGCAGAGAAACGAAAACCTTTCGTATTCGACCAGTGGTATAATCTATTGAGAACGAGTTGGATTTGTCGCTCCGCACCTGTGACACTCTGTGATGAACAAAAGATAGCAAAGTCATCGACAAAAAGAGAGTGTAAAACAGAAATCTTAACAGCAGACGTTATGCTGTTTATGGCCACTGCAAATAAGGTCACACCCAAGACTGAGCCCTGAGGAACACTGTTCTCTTAGAGAAGGAGATACGAGATGTCTCTTCCAATTCTATAGCGGAAAGAACGTTGATCCAAAAAGGACATGAGCATCAGACGAACGTCCTCTATATCCCCAGGCATAGAGTTGATGTAAAATGCCTTGACGCCAAGTAGTATCGTAAGCCTTCTCGATGTCAAAGAATATACCGATGAGATGTTGTCTTCGGACGAAAGCATCTTGAATTACTGATTCCAGGAGAAGTAAGTTGTCCAGGGTAGAATGGAACTTCCTGAAACCACACTGAGATCGACTCAGCAAGTCATGCCGTTCAAAATACCAGACGAGTCGTCGGTTGATAATTCTCTCCAGAGTTTTACCAACACAACTCGTCAAGGCAATGCTTCTATAACTACTAATGTTCGTTTTGTCCTTACCTGGTTTTAATAAAGGGATAAGCGTTCCTTCCTTCCACGAACTAGGGAATACACCCTCGGACCAAGAAAATTTAAAGATATTTAGAAGGTATTCTTTCGACTCGAGACTGAGTTGTCTCAGCATTTCATAATGAATTGAATCAGGGCCAGGAGCAGTGTTGTCGACTGTCGCTAGAGCTGACTCAAGTTCCCACATAGAGAAGGGAGAGTTATAGGGTTCCCAGTTGGTAGAACGAAAGTCAAATGGTGTGCTCTCTGCTGTTTCCCTTTTTCTCGCGAAATCAGGATCGCAGTTTGCTGTAGATGTTAGGTCAGCAAAATATTCAGCCATTGCTGTTGCCATTTCTCTGTTGTTGGTGAGAACCCGACCCTGATAATTGAGTCCAGATATTGGGACTCGAGAATACCTTCCAGATATCTTTCGGATGGACTCCCATACTTTAGTGGACGATGTTGTTCTCTTAATGGTGCTTAGAAACGCTTTCCAGGAGGTGGATCTGGATTCTTTGATAGTTCTGCGCGCTTTTGCTCTAGCAATCCGATATGCGGCGAGGTTTTTCGGAGATGAACTAGCCTTAAATCTCCGCAATGCTCTTCGCCTTGCTCGAATGGCGATCTGACATGCGTCGTTCCACCAGGGGACATGAGGTCTTCGCGGAAATATAGATGTTTTCGGAATGGATTCATCAGCGGCGTGATGAATCACCTGGGTCAGATGGTCTACCCTCTCTTGGACACTACCCGTTTCTCTGTAGACAGACAGAGAACGGTACTCTGTCCAATTAGCCTTACTGATAATCCATTTCTGTGGCTTGCATTCGGAAATAGTCGCACGTTCCTGCAACGACAACCAGAAAGGATGATGGTCGCTACCATTCAGATCATCTTCTATCTTCCATTGAAAGATATCAGCAACTTCAGGAGAGTAAACTGATAGGTCTATAGCAGTCCATGACCCAGTGGCAAATGCAAAGTGGGTCATCACCCCGGTGTTCATTAAGCATAAATCTTCTCCCTCGAAGAGACAATTCAGCAGTCGGCCCCTTAGGCAGTCGCTCGACGAGCCGCACAAAACACTGTGGGCGTTGAAATCTCCAAGCAGGAGGAATGGTCGAGGGAGCTGATGAATGAAATCTCTGAGGGAGGTCTCCGAGAAATATCGTATCGGAGGAAGATAGATAGAACACACGGTCATAGATGGTACATTGTGAATTTTGACTGCTATAGCCTGGATGTGGGTTTGTAGGAGAACAGATGAGAAGAGGATTGTGTTTCTAACAAACACGGCAACTCCTCCTCTTGCTTGAACTCCCGCGGTGTCGTCATATCTGAAGCTGCTGTATCCTCGCAGAGAGGGTGAGTGTTCTGGTGAAAGGTGTGTCTCTTGTAGGCAAATACAGATTAGATTACGACGCGCAAGAGGTGTAACTCTTCACGTTGAGTTCTATAACCATTAAGTCACTGAAGTAAGGAAGTCATTACTTTATGGAACCTTCAGGGTCAGGCTCTTGAATGTGCATTTCCACGTCACCGTCGGACAATGCACATTCCGACTCGGAGGTAGGAAGAACAGAGATATTCTTCATTCGTCTCCCGGACTTCTTTGATGTTGTTTGCTTCGATTTTTATGAAGCCAACAAGGTTTTGGGATTTAGCCTTCGAACCTTCCTTGGTTTTTGATTGTTTAATATTTGAAGAAATATGTGGTACACTGCTGGTCTTCGTCTGTGTATTAGATGGACGGGGCATAGAGAGAGTCTTGGGCTTGACAGGAGTTTCTTGTATATTTCTTTTGCCGCATTTGCACTGGCATGTGCACGACGTTGTCGTAGATACGTCAGTGAAATCGGCCTGGATTAACACGTTCTTTTTGATTACAGAAAATAAATGTCCGGTGACGTGGAGCCCCAGCATCACGTCACTAAGCCTTGCTCAACTGAGGTGCGGTAGTTTCCCTTCATGTTGTTACGCTAGAGAGTGATTGTCCTCAACACCCATTCACCTCATCGGCGCGTAACACCTTAAGGTTGAGGGTTTTTTTATAGAGGTTTAATTTTTCCTCGCGACCCGGCCAATGAAGGCAAGATCTCCGCCCTTCAAAACACGTAACTTTCCACCATCGCGCCAATGGTGGTCGCTGAAGCATGTCCAAAGCTTACGGTGTCCGAGGACTGGTGGCGCAATACCAGTCCCCAGCTCGGGGCCGTAGGTTCGCCAAGCCCATACTCACTCGAATCTGAGCTCCCTGCGGGGGAAAGAAGGAGGAGGAGAAGAAGAAAGAGAAGAAGGGGAAAATGAAAGATACCCTAGCTCTAATAGCGTCGGGATCGAAAAGAACCAGAGGCGACCAAGGAAGATCAGGAAAGAGAAAGAAAGGAGCCCGGCACAAGCAAGTGGAAGCAATGCTAGACTCATCTCGGGGCCCCGTATTCGCCATACACGTATTTACTAGATGTAATCCCCCTGGGGGGAGGAAAAGAAGAAATAGGGGAAAGAGAAGAAGAGGAAAATGAGAGATACCCTAGCTCTAATAGCGTCGGGATCGAAAGGAATAAGAGGTGACCAAGGGAGGTCAGTATAGATAAAGGAAGGAGCATGGCACAAGTAAGTGGATGCAATGCCAGACTCGGCTCGGGGCCCCTGGAAAGAAAAGGACGCTGCTACACATACGAAAGGAGAGAGAGAAAACACCAAGATCAAGATGACGTAGAGAAAGCAATTCAAGAATATAAAATAGCGAAGATGATTCATAGTATGTATCAGTTTCTTGGGGATTGAGGAAAACTTTCGTCAAGTTGGATTTCGTTAAAATGTGCGGAGACAATTCGGACAGTAATACACTTGAAAGCATTCCTGTCTCCGCGCATTGAGAGCAAACGGTATGGTTCAGAAAGTTTTCTAAGTGAAGAGACAGAACTGGGCGTTGTTGAGGTTAGATGTCTGTGGATAACGCATATATGGTGGATGCAATGAGAACTTTTGCGGTTAACAATGACAGGGCCCGAATAATGCAACCTGCGTTCAGCAAACAGTTACTACGTGACACTTTAACCAAATAAATCTTGAGTGGGATGGCTAAATCACGCTATTCTTTAGAAAGTACAATATAAACCAGTAGGTGAGCAAAAATCTCTTTTTCGATAGTTTTTCAATCTCTATTACATTAATTCAAAAACACACCATCGATTTTCGAAATTTTCGGCTACAATACTCCTAAAACCTGATATCTTCAGGTAAAGTTTTAGATAAAGTACTTCATAATTGACAAAAATAGTCATTTAAAACAGAAACTTACTTTTACAAGTTCTGTTAAGTTTGTATATGATGTTATTTATACCGTAGGTATTACGAACTATACACAAATAAAAGTGATTAAATTTGTTCATTTTTATAAATGTTTTTGAATAAGAAAAGTAAGTTCTATAATGCCATAAATTATTAAATATATCTTATTAACACTACACATCTAAATTTCAAATATACTGTTGTCCTGGACACCCGTTCAGAACATAAAAAATTGGAAGACTCAATTTTGCTGAAATTTGATATGACAATCTCTATGAACTGGCGATGAGTAATTTAACAAAAATATGTGGGGGAGAGATAGACATAAGACACTTTCAATTTTTAATGGAACACCAATCTCTTTCAGCGGGTTTTAATTACGTGTCAGAAAAAAATTAACTTTTTTATGAAAAATACTTTTCTATTCCAGATGGCGCAGGACCAAATGCATTGCAAAGAATAAGAAAATTGATTTATCAATTTCCTTACCCAAAATTTATAAGATAGGTTGTATAATATAGACCTAGAATTCTTTCATATATATATATATATATATATATATA
>NNCF01132741.1:0-14371 GCA_002313205.1 Laupala kohalensis
CAATTAACACGTTTTTGTGGGGATTTACGGCTCGCCGACATCGAGGTCATTAGAGCCCGAAAATTTTGTACAGGTAGGAAAAATGCAGTTCCGCACTAAGGAGAGCCAACATGACTCTCCCCGCGTGTGGGACTCACCGAATGATTCGACCGCAGCCACTAAAAGAACCCTGAATTACAATGTATCCAAACAAAAAAAGAGAGATAAAAGATTATTATAACATTAATAAAACCGAAAACTAAGAATAAAGTAAATTTAGAGACAGAAAAAATGAAAATTAGAGGAAAAGAAAACAAAAAGATATTTAAATCCAAACCCTCCCGAGAACTAGTGGGAGGAGCCTCGTTTTGTGTATGAATTTGAGTAATGGTATACGATGAAAGATCAGACACTGTTCCAGAGGCCACATTCCTGAAGGAATATAAAAAGAGGTATCAAAATCGGTTCATTTTGTCCTAGCATAACGTTCAAACCGTTGGGTAGATTGTGTCGCCGTCGGCTGGTACTATAGTTGAGACAGTCCGGAAGAAAGTGTTCCACGGTAAGTGTTGTGTTACAAGTTTCACATACGGGGGGAGGTTCACCGCGTAAGAGATGACAATGGGTGAGATAGGAGTGGTAAATACGAAGACATGTAAGGATTACTTCTTCACGTCTGTTCGCACGAGATGGTGACACCCAGGTCTTAACGGAGTCTTTTACTTTCCTCAGCTTGAAGGCGCAAGTTTGCCATTTGGTTTGCCATGTCCCAAGAAGAGACTATCTTATAGCAACCTTTGAATCTGACGTAGGAACAGATGAAAGGTCAAGGACTGCGCTCTGAGTTTCCCGCTTTGCTGCCTCATCAGCTTCATCATTACCCATAATATCCACGTGCCCAGGGACCCAACAAAAGACTATTTCAAAATTATGAAATACTAGATGGTTTGTTAGATTCTGAATCGTCAGCGTTAACTCAGATTAATACACTTTATGTACGTTCTCGTTTAGCCATATATATGCTAAATATTATTGAAACTTCTTGAAACAGTGAACTAATGGATAAGTGTAGCACACAAAATATTTTACTGCGTCTATACCAAACATTCAAGCGAAATACTGCTAATGCGGATGTAATGCATATTAATTGTGCTTTACGTACAGAGAATTTACGCAAAATCGTTTGAGCTGTCTTTGAGAAACATTCAAAAGAGTACTTTGACTTTCATGTGAAGTATCCCTTGTTTTAAAGTAAACAAAATTAGAGCACGTGTATCGACAAGTAATTCTACCGTAAATATGAAATATGAATTAAATAAATTCGTCCATATACTCCGAATCGCTGCACGGATAGAAGGGCGGACATTATGTAAAAAAAAACCACTTTTTGTGAATCAGGGATGACCACAAAGGACATTTACGTCGAAATCTCGCTCTTGAATTTTTTCACAATTACAAAACTTTTTATACACTACGTATATGAGAAATTAAAAGTGATCTATGAATATTGAAGGATGTGTTTTATGTTAAAACATTTTATATTTATTTTATTAATTTAAATTATATTTGTTTTATTAAAATAAATTATATTTGTTTTATTAATATAAATTATATTTGTTTTATTAATTTAAATTATATTTGTTTTAATAATTTAAATTATATTTTTTTTATTAATTTAAATTACATTTATTTTATTAATTCATTTTATATTTATATCAAAACATCAATAATCATTTGTCATAAATAAAGCTCAAACAAGAAACAAAATGAACAGTTTGATCTCATTGTAATTTTATATATCTATATTTATTTCTCATTTTATGATCTCACGAAGATTTTTATATATCTCTAGTTATCATGGCAGCAGACTGCAGCTCAAAACCTTAGTTCCATAACAAATACTTCAGCATCGCTAAGCGTCGTCGAGCAGGGATCCGCAAAACATAACAGCCTTTCATAACTGATGGTCCTCAACATTCAACAAGGATATATAAAATGATCCACACATACACCCACTCTCACAATCATAATGGCATCACCACAGCCGCCACATTGTCGAACTGGGTCGGGTACGCTGGTCGTGTTGCTCAATCGAAATCTATAAACATACTGTTGTACTAATTCCTGATTGAAGATCATTCGAATGTGTCAAGACCACCTGGTGGCTAAAAACATTATAGATCTTCACTTCTTTGTACTATTTCATACAACAGAATCCCACGTCCCACTACGCCTAGAACAGTATTAATAAACCTTACGTAGATCTTGACTAAAGAGCGTACCACGTGAGAAACGTCTTAAGACTCAATCGTGTCTTGAGTCATAAACGATTCAATAAAGGTTTCTAGGGAATGTGTCAGCTATCAAGTAAGCAAATCGGTACTGAGTTGAAATGAGATGGTAGACACAATTCACGTTTCGGTACCAATATTACCAGTCACAAAGAAACTATTTCTCAGTAATAAACAATCCGACACTGTGAAATGTGCCGTTTGACGTTCAGTCTGCATATTCGGAGCTATTTAAAATTGTTCTACTATCACAAGAAACGAGACAAAATATGCTATCGTACATTCGTAAGTAAAACATTAGCAATGTATGTATAAAATTATTTCAAAATGTAATAAATACAGTAAAATAAATGATACATATTAAAATGATACATCAACAAGTAAATGAATTGGTATTATTATATTATAAACGACCTAGTGGGATATGGTTTGATTACTTATATCTATCATTAATGAATGTAGTTTATGAAGAAATCCATTATTTAATTACATAAGCAACATAAAAAACAAGCGAACTACATAAATAAACAATACTATAGAAAAATAATGAACAATGAATAAGTTTCCACTAATTAGTAATAAGAACTTATATTTCTTATTATTGCCGGGAGTTGTGTTTAAAAAATAAGTTTTAAGCGCTATGGTGAACTCTTATTATTCCAGTTGGTTTCATAATAATAAAATATATAAATATGTATCATCATTGTGTCACAAATATAACGTTTCTAAAATATTTAATTTCATTCTGATAACAACAACCGAAAAATGTAGCAATGATTATGCGTGTGTTTTCGATCAGAAAGAAATGAAATAGTTTTCTAATTACTTCAGTTCTATTAAATGATTTCTTGGAACTATCTTACAATTTGTATAAAATTTTGGAAGTTATAAATAAATATATGCCCTATCTAAAAATAGTAGTAAATGATAAATTGTTATAAAAGGTTTGCATATGATAAATTGTTCACACCAGGAATATAACTAAAGCTGATTCATTAATGACAGCAATTGAACTCAAAATGGAGTAATCACTGGAAATAAGTTTTACAACACAACCATTAACATTTCTTTTATCGATAGGAAAATTTGAAGAGTGAAAAATCTTTGGGAAAACCACTCGCATGGAACGAACTTGAAACTAATTATGCTTAGCTTCTTCACAAAAATACGCCACAATATTGGTCTTGAATGTGTAGGAGAAAGATATTGTTTCTAAACATTTGTAATACTTAATTTTTAATAAATACTAATATGTAGAAATGTATTTGTTTATTTTCCAAATAAATGAAATCTTATTTTCAAACCTATCACACATAATGAAGTCCTTAATATCCTTTATATCACATTCTATCTCCACATACTACAACTGACATCCTGAAAGTAAGGTTAACGTTTCACAGTTCAGCACATGAGGCCACTTCATAATAATACACCAACGACCTTCCTGGTATATCACACATTAACTTCTGATCTTATCTGAAATGTTTATACTTGAATTAACATAAGTGTCAATACTCATTCCTATGGCTTCACTCTATTGATGTACCCTTCGTAACCTTCTTATCAGGAAATTCAATTGGAACAAATCCATCTTGCAGGTAACGAATAAAAAATTTAATTAACAATTAAAAATTAGCAATTACCTGTCTCAATTTTCACATCGAAATTGAGTTTCTTGCCGTCCAGAATATTGAAGTCCTGAAAGCGAATTTAAATATGCACACCATTCGACATATATATTTACCTGGTATTCCCATTATAACTGACTTAAATTTAAGCAACTTACAAGAAGAAAATAGTAAAATTTGATTATCTCAATATCAAATATACGAACACTCATAAAGCACATGACAACTTACAAAGCAAATTTCCATTAATAACACAACACGATTTGCAGAAGAAAAAAATTGCAGAACTTTTAAACACTAACAAAAAATATGTATTTAGGCTTGTATTTACATTATTTTTATCATTTAGTGTTTTAAGTAATTCATTTTTTCTTCGAACTTTACAACCAAAACTGTTTTGACATAATTTGCTACTGCAAACGTTTGTGGGTTAGCAATCGTATCTCAAGTGCTCGTTCGTCGTGGCGCGGCTGATACACGTCGTGAAATGGCGATCCCTTACACAGGCAAGGCCTCTACGTTCGACTATTGAACAGCGGAAGAGCGCTTTCTTCAGATACGTGTCTTAAACAATCAACTACGTGCACAGGCCAATCTGAGCCTGTCTACAAGCCCTCTTTCAAAAGTATGAGATCGATTGCAGATGCTCATCCGCCTTAGCATCGATCAACACGGAAATGGCCTAAAAGACACAATAGGAGGGTACTGCTAAGAGAATGACAGATTTTATATTTGTGACGACAACTAGCTTTCGTGCATTTAGCAGAACCTTAACTCGTAGGTACGTGTGAAACCGGTACTTAAGCGCGCACAGCATAGTGTGCCGTCTGGTTCATTTTCTCCTGTATGTAGATGTGTCTTAGGTCTTCCGGGGTTTAGGTCTGGGTGGAAATGGTGTACAGTTGTGGAAAGCGAGCAGGTGGTTTAGTGGTTAACACCCCTGCGATCAAAGCAGGGGTCCCGGGTTTGATTCCCAGCTCGTCGCCATTTTCATCTGACCAATAGTTGTCACATATCTTCTCCGCTTGTAGATAAACTGAAGAAATACATGTAGTAGTTATAAGGTTGATTTTTTTTTTTTTTTGAGTGGGAGGGTTTTGATGGGGAAACGTGATGATGACAGTGAGGTCGTGGAGAGAGAGCGTCGGTGCTTGTCACCTCCCCGTTCCTTTCGTACTTCAACAGAACTGCTCTACCGCCGCTCCACGTTAATTACCGTCCCCGTTTCCCCTCCCCAACCCTCCTCTTTCGTGCAGTTCCTTCCAGGAGCAAGATGCCGTCGCTTCGAAACCTTCTCTCTGACTCCCACCTCTTTCGTCCTTGGACTCTAATCTCGCTACTTTCCTTGGTTGTTCTCATCTTATTCCATCCGTCCTGAAACATTTTACTCCTTTTTTTCCCATCTTCTTCTTCTATCTTCTTCTTCTTCTATCTTCTTATTCTTCTTCTATCTTCTTCTTCTATCTTCTTTTTCTATCTTCTATCTTCTGTGGTTCACGATCGTTAAGATATCAACAATTATGTGGTTATTATTTTAATTAATNCTATCTTCTTCTATCTTCTATCTTCTGTGGTTCACGATCGTTAAGATATCAACAATTATGTGGTTATTATTTTAATTAATTCAATGCGATATCACGCTTTGGAGAGACTACGTTAATGATATTTTTTAATCAGATTTTAATACAAAGATATATCTAGATGCCACATCTATCTGGCAAAAAAAAAGAAAAATTGTATCTAATTTTGACGCTATATTGGTAAACGGAACCTTGACTAGAGCCCGATACCAACCATTTTACGCCGTGAAGCGCTGACCACTACGCTATCCCATTCGCTCCACAATCCACAATCATTCAACTTGCGACCCACAGACCCTCATACGTCAGAGGAACTCTCGTACGAGACATTACCCTCGTTTGAAGCGACCCCTATGTGGGATATTTCATTGTGGGTTGAAATATTCCCTAAACAAATGTGTGTGTTTGTCAAACTTATTTTTTTGTAATTTGCAGTTCTTTGTAGCATTACCTCTCATGATCCACTTCACCGGGGCTACAATGCTATGTTTTGTATGCAGCGATTGCGAACCTTCATTGACCTAAAAGTACTCTTATAAATTTGTCATTCAGTTATTTAATTTATTGCTGAATGTTGATGAAAAAAAGAATTGTTGATGAAAAAACATGTAGTAGCACGTATCGAAATACATTTACTTCCGTGCACATTATTCGCTCATATTAGTCATAAAATATATTTACCAATTAAATACTTCGTATTTTCCTTAAATTGTACTGCATATTAATTTATTTAGGCTTTTTTATTTTATTTCATTAGCGTAATATTTTTTTCGTTATTCCATTAATCTTCTCGTATTATTCTTCGTGTAGCACGTTTCTCACTGTTTCGTAGCGAGCCTGAGTCGACGTCACCTCGCGTCTTTGCAAACAAACACTTTAACCCAAGCTGACGTACCATACTCATTCAGCCTAAAATTTGTTTACTGCAACGTCACACGCGCTGAGAATGTATCGCGAAATTTACTGCCAAGGAATTCTGCTTCAATGTTGCTAGAATTTCGCTCGTGCTACCGGCAAACAATACTTTGTATAGCTGCTCGAGTGCTCGTGAATATGAACGAAAGTGAAACATTTGCCAGTAAAAAATGGGAATCTTAATCAAACATAACCGAAGATAAATAGCTAATGACCTTAGTTGCCAAGCAAAATATAAATTTAAATCTATCATTACTAGTTTATTACTCTTCGAGTTTCAGGAAAACCTATCAAACGATCGATACAAATGAGATGGAGTATAAGTAATATAGTATGTGTTTTTGGGAAGCATGTGAGAGATATGCGCAGACTTTATGACCTGTTACTCAGTTAAATTGAGTGATATTAATGATGAAAGTTTTAAGAGCTTTTACTCCTCGAACTCGTGTTCATAACTCGACAAATCTTAAACTAGTTATTTCTTTAGTGAGATTCAAACAAAAACAAAATACAATTTCTTATTGACTCAAGTCTTTTCTTTTAGGATATCAGTAATTAATTTAAATCCATTTAATTAATTCAAACTTCATATAAAGACCGTTCAATGGTTTTATTAATTCATCAAGCAGTCTTCAAGTGAATTTAAAATGTGACACGCCTGCTCGTGGGGTTATTGTTAAAATATTTTTTTATGTGGATGGAGACGATAGAAATTTATCGGAGATAAAGCAATGAAAAGACGGTAAGTTTGATTTTGTAAAAAAAAAAAAAGACAGAAAAAAATAATTTAATTCGAATTTTTGGCATTATCAGGAAAGAACACGACTTTGCTGAAACAGCACGAGGAGCCATTTCACAGGAAGGTAAGTAAAGAAGAACCAAGATGATTTCGATTCTTGCAGTTTCTGTATGCGAAACAACTATCCTATGAAACGCTGTAATTTTTCATTTAGTACTATTGCTCTAACTGATTTGTTAAGTGCCAAAACTATATTTGTGAGCTATGAAGTGCATCGCAAAACAAAACTGTTGTGTTGATTTATTGAGAAAACATTTTTGAGTACTATACATGGGTAAGTTTTATAAGTAAAAACAATAAGTATAATATACGTGTAAATTTTTCAATATTGTGTTAGGGAAGGAAAAGAATATACAAGCTAGTTGAATTTTGAAACACATGATTCTTATTATAGGTATTCAGTCATTTCATTAGTAATCGCCAGACATGTCTAATATGTCTTGTTCTATTTTAGTGTTGGAGAGTTTTTTATTCACTTTTGTGCGTTCACATTTACATTACACATTTTGACTAATTTTAATTAACCATAGGGAGAATGTTTTTTATTTTTTATTTACAGAAATTCTTTAGAAAATTTAAGTATGTAGATTTCTCATTGTAATTGATTTAAATTAGTAAGATCTTCTCTGCGTAATTCTATTTTGCATTACGAATGTTTTAATTCTACCTGAATTGTAATTTAATATTATGAAACAGGATGTGCTGAATTGGTAGCATCTGTCTTGGTCACATAACATCTGTGACACATAAAACACAAACAGTAGAGATCAAATCAAACGAATAGTTACATCACAGACGACATATCAATCGATTCTAAAAGCAAATAAAACCTTTGTTTCCATTTAAGTAAACACTGAAAATCCCATTCTTCAGAGATAGATTGTGATCCAGAAAAAGAGCAATGAAAACAATGGAAGAGGGATGCTGCGTAACTCTTAGGTCAAGTTGATAGCAAATTTCCTTTTGCGTCTTGCTTCGATGTGGGTAATTCCTCTACATTGTGAACTAGTAGCTATCTCCTTCTGTACACACAATAGGTCAAGAAGAAAACAAATAGAGAACAGATGGATAGAAGGTATAAAAGACACATCGTCTTCATTCAACCCATCAGTACCATAATGATTCGCACACTACTTGTCTTCTGTTTTCTCGTTATACGACTTGGTGAGTAAATGATCCATTGTGCAATAACATATATGCATTTAGAGATAAATGTATCTCCGAAGTAAGTTTTCGTAATAGCAGTTCTTATGAAGTAATTACTTTCTTCAAAACTTTAAATACTACGTTTTCGTTCAGCAAAATTAATTCGATACTCCACATAAATCATGTGTTTTTATAAGTTGTGATAAATTGATTATTTCTAAATAAATTCAAACGTGTTATTATAGATTCAATGAATAAAATGAACTTTTGCTGATGTCTAAGGATCTGTAAGTGAAATTATGTGTTAAACGTTTTAAATATTTCAAGTGTTCCTGTAAATATAAAAAGGTTTGAAATATTCGCTGGGCACGAGTATTATGTCAAACTGAGCTAATGCAAATATAGCACCTTTTAATTTAAATTTTTCACTCAAATTTTAAGTCTTTATAAAAATACATAATTTTTCTCTGTAAACGGAAATAATTAAGCTATTAAGTGCATTGTGAAGAAAATAGATGACATACGCGGAGTAAAAGAACCTAAAGAGGGTGAAATATCTTAAAGAATATTTTGATTTTACACTATAGAGAGGAGTATTCAATCCTATATTCTATATTGTTATTAAGATAATTAATCGATCATGATAGACAAATTCGATGTAAATATAATTCAGAATACTAAATTGGGAAAGCAAGGCTGAAATCCGACAACAAGATATTGAAATTCAATTTTTTCAGAGACTTCGTCATTGTTGAAGTTTTTTTTTTAATTGGGCTTTNTCATTAGAGCTCTTATGAAGTTGCATATTAGAAGAAAAATACTACCTTTATATTCAATGTTATTTCAGTTTTGAGTGACATGACATGGTATACTTAGACCTCAAGGCAGTTTCACGCCAAATTAGTTTCTGGTCCTCCACGTGAGCATATGCTGCTCTTTTGACAATAAATTATTATTTATTAAAGAGCGGTAATTGAGTCATTCGTTCCGGAAGTGTAAATTTAATTTCGTTGTTTCACAAACTTAAACAACATTCTTTTGATTGATCGAATTATAAAATAACATAAACATTTATAAAAATAATAATCTCATTTGTAAAATGTAGTTGTTCCACAGAATGTCTCAGAACATGGAAATAGGGAGTGTGTATTTGGAATCTCGCAAATCCTCGGGACGTCAGTGCGAGGCCTGTATATCTATTAATGGGCTGAAATTTGAAAAATTGTTGTAAATTTGTTGTTGTACTTTGAACACCAATACCACGTTCTTTTTGTCTTGTATTTTTACTCTGTCTTACTGTCATTTTATTTCCTCTGCGGTATTATATTTCTTTCCAATTTCTTTTTCGTGGGGTTCTGGAACATTCTGAATAATTATTCTTGTGTGTTTACAAAGTTATATATATTTAACTAATTTGTTATTGTTGTAGATGCCGGTCCTCGGCGCGCGAGGCTACGAATTGATGGACGCATTGTAGGAGGGAGTCCCGTTTCGATACAAGAATTTCCCTATCAAGTACGTACTGCTAAACTTGACATAAAAGAAATATCCAAACCTATTAGCATACTTTTTTTCTCTATTTCCTGCCAAAGTTTTCTAATGAATCATTGCTTAAATTAAGTTACAGAAATAACATATTTTTATAAAAGAAGTTATTACAAGCTTCGATTTCACAATAAACATTGCGAATCGCCATTTATAACACTCATTAAATGAATTATTTCTTTATCATGCTGTGACGTTCCCTTTTATTCAAAATAGTTTGTCTATAACTTTACGCAACCTTGGCATGATTGTGTTCATTATCTCTGTAGCCCCATCCTGGCACTGATTTTTCTCCGACTTTGTTTCGGATAGAGGCAGATTTACACAAAGGCGGGAATATTTTTGTCTTTTATTATTATTATACTCGAATATTTGCTGCATTGAACACGCCACTGTCTTCGGGCCCTTGTTGGAATTATTGGGATGAACCCTTGCCTCTTTCCGGAGAATAACAGTTCATTGCCCTCCTCCATCTTGTGGTCTTACGAAGTTTGCAACTACATTTTTTACAATTGATTATTTATTTACATAAATTATTGAAAAGAAGTCATTTACAATGAATCAAACCCTAAATTCATTGTTGTACTGATTAAGGTGAAAATAAACTATTTTTTGATTAAGAAAAGAATAAATATTTCTTGCACCACAAACACCCCACCAAAATTTGAAAAATAAGAAATTAACATAAATAATATAAAAGTGATTGAGAATAATAAAATCAGGATAAATTCGATATTCAGTTCAAAATATGATAAAAATCTTTTAAAGGTAAAAACGAAAAGATTCGATTTTTTTTTTCATTTTTAAAGTATATAAAAACCCTTTTAGAACGTGTACAAACGTTTTGAGAAAAAATATAACTCTTCCGTTATCTTATCGTGAATACAATGATCTCTTGCGTACGCGTGTGTAGTGTTTGTCAAGGGCAAACGAGCACTGGAAATGACATTGCCGATCGGAGTCGATAAGACTGTACACGTTGGATTACGTGTTGTGGTTGATATCTCATTTCTCTGGCCTCCACGTTTTACTGCGCTCTTGACACACCATATACTACGAACTCTAGAATTTGAAAAATGGTAAATTAAGTCATCATTGCATGAAAACGAATCAGGCTATTTTATCTCCTTAGTTCCCGATGGGACAGAATATAAAAAGGAGAAACTTTCTACAAAAAGACGTTAACCACCGCGTACATTCGTGCTACGTTACAANAAAGACGTTAACAACCGCGTACATTCGTGCTACGTTACAAATATCCTGAACATGCGATCAAAACAATCCTTGAAGCAGTCTTACAAGTTTTTTCCCACCAGCTTTTTATTACACACCTATTAGGCAATATAGACAAAGCGAACTGGAACAAATTTCACGAGAAATACGGCAGGGAACTTTATAACTTACTCCTCCGGTCAAAGAATTCTTCCTTTAATTTAGCGCACGTGACTTCGAGAAAAATTTTACAGCATTTTCAGTTATGTTAGAGAAGGTAAGGACTAGTATGCTCGCTTGACACTGAATTATTCCGGGTTAAATTCCCGATTAAAAAAATGTAATTTTTCACTACAATATCCCAGTTCATATAACTGTGATAATTCAAAAGCGAACCCTGCTTCTTCCTCCCTCCTGCTACCAGTGACGTAAGCAAAAAAAAATAAAATTAAAGGGGGCTACAACCTCCGAATAATCCAACAGGGCTGAACTTTGGCAATCAATATATTAGCTCACGATTTTGAAACATATATTCAATGATACAGTAGCTATGTAAGAAAATTGTTACAATTTATTAATAGACCTATCTCCTCTATTTGTAATATTTTATTTCTTAAAAAATGTATTATTTGTATTTTGAGGAGGGGGCTTGAGTGTCCCCCAGTACCCCATAGCGTACGTCTTGCCTACTACTCCTAGTATCACTAACAGTTGCTATTACTCACTGCTCCTCCACGGGGCCAAATTGTTGGAAAACCCGGGTAACCGACCCACCTTCTAACAATTGCCGTTAACACGCACTGTTCATATTACGTTACCCCATGTAGATAAGCTTCAATAGCATGCTACATTTCCCATTCACAAATACTACTATGAAAAAAGTTGGGGTTGACCTACTCCTGGTCCAACTAGGACTAAATAACGAATTTTCAACCCTTAAACATCCATTTATTTAATGTTATTTTCATAATCTCTCCAAGTTCTAGAATGAAATTCAATATTAAATACCATCTGAGATCGTAACAAATAGTACATTTAACTTTTTTAAATAACATTTTGGTACATTTATGTAATGTTAATTAAAATATT
Organism: Laupala kohalensis; assembly: GCA_002313205.1. Lineage (NCBI taxonomy): Eukaryota > Metazoa > Arthropoda > Insecta > Orthoptera > Trigonidiidae > Laupala > Laupala kohalensis. The sequence goes on from NNCF01132741.1 coordinate 12,185, forward strand.
TATTAAATTGTTAAGAAATTGTGATATAACATTTTTCTGTAATACGTGGTCATTGATATATCATTACACTTTTTACGAGTTGTTTTCCGAAATATATCTCAATGTATTTTCTTCCGGTTTTAATTCTAAAGTTTCAAATTTAAAATAAAACGTTTGAATTATGTAACACATTATTATTTTGAACTTTTAAGATATATGGAGCACAAAAATGATGCCATAGAAGCATTAATTTTCAATGTATTTTCTTGTCTAATTGTCCAAGGTGACTTCCACGTACTCTTCTGGGTTTAATTTGATCACTTGTAACTATATAAAAGATACTAATTGTAGCCATCTTACATTGGTTTAATAGGTTGTTGTTGTTTTTTTTGACATTTTCCAGCTTTCGTTTTTATATAATGGGCGACACGCGTGCGGAGCTTCTATCATCGGCGAGAGTTACGCAATTACGGCAGGGCATTGTGCGGATGGGTAAGAAAAGTGCTCTTCTATCTGAGCAACAAAGCTCATCTTCATGGTAGTTTAACAACGCACACACTCATTATGTGATAAGTCATGCCAAGTTATGTTATAAGGTTCTGGAAAACTGACACTCTTTGTTTTTTCCTTTATGCAAGTTATGCCTTGCGTTTATTTGAAAGAGAATAACTTAAAAATAATCGTGCAACTTAGGTGACTCTTTTAAGACCTCATTTCAAGGCTAAATCCACCAAGGTTGTTAAAATAACATTTATTCATATTAAAAAAATATTGATGATCAAAACACCAATACGCGATCATTAAAAATATCACGAACTACCCCAGATATGAAATTCCTTTACTGGGTATGATCTTCTTAGTCAGTTTTTGTTGCATATCAATATTGTATATCATTAATATAGAAAAATAGATAAAGTATTTAAATCATTATTAACTAATGACGCAAAGTGAAAATGTTTAATTCCTCTTTATTACCATATTCTTCCTAGATCGGCTAACTAATTATAAACCTAACTAATTATAAACGTCTTTAATAGTGTTCTTTGAATTCTTTGGTAAATATGAAAGACTACATCTATCCTAGTCTTTTAAATATAGTTAAATGTAGCTTAATATTGGATCCAATCATTTAATACTTCAACGCGGAAATAAAAATATACATTTCGATACGAATATTTTCATCCCACCCAACAATTTGTTTTCCTGTGATACGAATGAAAGGTAGAAAAGATCATATTTTAAAATTTAGTACTAGAAAATGTTAATTTCTTAATTGAACGATTAGAGACTGCAATTAAATAACTAAATCGATTGTGGGAAAGATTTCGAGCTCTGCATCTATTCGCAGGTTTTAGGCAAGTTCTGGAAGGATGAGTACGCGCTCATGTGGATGTAAAGTGATGGGATACGAGGGAAGGAAAATGAGAAGGGGTGAATCGACGGTCCGCGTCATCACTCATGAAATGTGGGGAAAAGAATTGAAAATAGATTAATATTTTATTCATTTCATGGTCGCATGTTCTTAATTAAATATTTTGATAGGTTTGATTTATTTAACAATTTTTAATTTCAGTTCTGTGTAGTATATATTTTTTTGTATACTTAATTGCATTTCCTTATATCCTGCCACCGAGCAAAAACTTCCCATTTGTAGTTAAACAAATATTATAATAGTTTATTTATTATAGTAGTATATTTCGAACTGTACGCAACATTGGCACTTTGGTTGTGTACATTATCTCTGTAGCGTCATCCTGGCCCCGACTTTTCCCCCTTTTTCTTCCTGGTTAATGGTGTTTTTACATAGGCAGGAATGTCATTTAATACTTTTGTTAAATAATACTGACCTTGAATTGTTACTGAACATAATATCTAAGATTCATTTTGGAATAATAAATGATATTTGTTAAATAATTTCTTTAATAAGTGTTAAATCGACTCCTGGCCTTGGGCTCTTAATCGGAAATGATGGGATGATCCCTTGAATGTTTTCGGAGAGTATCTTACGCAGTGGTACTTCATACTTAATGGTTATACGTAGTTGACAACTGGTTTTTTGACAATAAATTTATTTATTTATTTATATAAATAAATAAATAAATTTATTGTCAAAAAACAGTACAAACTGCGTATGACCACGTGGGAGACAATAAACTAATTTACTCTCCGGAAGCAAGCAAGGGACCATCCCATCAATTCCGATCAAGG
>NNCF01132741.1:14399-90719 GCA_002313205.1 Laupala kohalensis
ATAATACTAATAGAATGTCAATATGTTTGTAATTTAACGCAAAAAATTTACATGTACAAGTTATTATCGAACTATAGATAATTCTATAATAATATATAAAATAGAATTTTTGTACTACAATTTACGTCCATTATATAATCTAATTAATAATGAGTGACTTGAGACCTTTTTTATTGACGAATAATTTATATTTTGTGAAAAGATCACCTGACGACGACTTAAAACGAAGTCGAAACGTTGTGAATTGTTTATTCAAAATATATATTATTCGTCCATGAAAGGTCGTAAGTCTTAAATTATTTAAATTAATTTAAGTATAATTAAATTATTTATTTAAGTAGAATATTTGTGTTAGGTGAGTCCGTCAGTTTGTTCGAAGCCATTCGTGATTTATCGTAGCGTACGTGCAAAGGCAGTGAGTCTTCGTGCTGGATCCAGCGCCTTCCAATCCGGCGGCACTCTCCACAACGCAGCTGTCATCTCTACTCACGAGCTCTTCGACTTTTTTACTATCGATTACGATGTAGCACTAGTGCGTGTGGAACGTGCTTTCCCATTGGGCCGTGCTGGCGTGGCGGCCGTACCATTGGTTAGTGACACACCCGCTACCGGGGCTCGTGCCGTCGCTTCCGGATGGGGTCGCCTTGCGGAGGGCAGTGCACCGTCCAAGGAATTGCACGCCGTCCAAGTCGAGGTACGTACTAGGGATCGATTAATCGATTAATCAAGTAATCGATATGTTACAGAGTAATTTTAATTCATTATTGAAACAATTACTTTGCGGCCAGTATTAATAGTTTTTACAAAAGTAAAATAAGTTTTGTACATGTCAAATATCTACGCATAAGAAATATTTTTTATAAAAATTTAGCAACAGCCCAACTTAGGATTTAAATGTCTACACTTTATATTACACATTACGGTTATTATCAGAATAACAATTATTATCAGTCAATAAATATTTGGAATAGTGGAAGTTGTGTAGAAAAACACCAACACAATCTCGTTTTTAATAATTAACCCCCATATACGGAAAAGATATGACATATAAATATAAATAAATAAAATATACTCAGATTAAATATTCGTAAAATTAATCGGCGTGAACATAATCTCAATTTTTTTCCCAATTAATCTCATATATTATCAATTGTTGCATAAGTTGTGGTTAAATCGATCACCCATCCATAGTACGTATCGTACCTTTGATGCTGAAAATTGATTGGATAAGCAAATGCTAAGGTTGTAAGACCTCAGTAAGCCCTTCATTGTACTCGTATAGCTACAGAAACAGTAAATCGAATATCAATACATATTTATTAATATGGCTAGTCATCAACGCTGTTAATTTTAAAGCAAAGAAAAATAACATATAAAGTTGATACTTGTTTTGATGCTATAATTTTGAGTGTTTTTACATTATTCTCTCATGTTTCTATAATTGGAGGTAAAGTATTGGTAGAGCGATACGTTTAAAGGCGTACATGGTGATTTTCACCAACGTGTACAATCTGTAGAAGGCGATCCCGGAAATGATACTAAACAAAAAAAAACAGTCTATTGAACTTATGTCCGGAAGGGTACAGAGTGGTACTGTTCTTCATAGCGGTAGCTCACCCTTCCTCGTATTCTCATTGGTCTTATCGGTAACATTACTTGTCCGCTCCAATTCTCTTTTGATTCACTGTGGAGTGATACAGTGATGTTGACATCACTGTAGGTATTCCAATCGGGGAGCTCACACCGACATGGTGCTTTCTTATGGAAAGGAAGACAGCAACGGGTAGCAGGCTGCAAGGCTATATCGAGTTATCCCCGGACACGACAACAGCCTATGGTGACCACTTCCAAAACTTAATGTAACGGTGATCGCATGACAAAATGTAAGTCTCTAGCATGCACATTATGAATTTCCGCACATAAGTTCATTATATGTCTTTTTGTTACTTAACCTCTCAGGGGTCGAGCGCTAAAGCTTGTACACGTTAGTCAAAATCAACCAGTACATCACGTTTAAAAATTCTGGTATCTTTCCATCTTTTGTTACAGGTCATAGAGCATACACAATGCTCAGAAGCATACGCCGACATGGGAGGAGTTACAGCTCGTATGCTTTGTGCAGGGGCCCCGCAGGGTGGAAAAGACGCATGCCAAGGAGACTCCGGAGGTCCTCTGATGGTAGACGGGCACTTGGTCGGTTTAGTGTCATGGGGAATCGGTTGTGCACGACCTGACTATCCTGGTGTGTACACCGATGTGGCGAGTGTTGTAGACTGGATTATGCTAAACATGGGTCTTGAGACGCAGAATATCACACGGTGGAGTCTCCATTGAGAAAACATCAATGATCTCTATCCAGGACGGTCGACGAATAAATTTATACCGGATGTGACATTCACTAATATAATAATAATAATAAATTTATTGTCAAACAAAACAGTACAAACTGCGTATGACCACGGGGAGGACAATGAACTAATTTACTCTCCGGAAGCAAGCAAGGGACCATCCCATCAATTCCGATCAAAGGCCCTAAGGCAGAAGCGGATACAAAACTTTCAGCAAAAATTCCTAGATAAGATGAAAAGTTAACTACGAGTTATAATACTAATGGAATGTCAATATGTTTGTAATTTAACGCAAAAAATTTACATGTACAAATTATTATCGAACTATCGATTATTCTGAGTATAGTGTTTAAAAATAATAAGAATTGAAATAACACTAAATTCACGGTGTATTGTTACAATAAACACACCCCTAGACTAATAAAAGCAGGAGATGTTTCCAGCCAGGGACAGAACTGGACGGACTAGTAATAAACAAAGCCATGAAGCGTTGGAGGAAACGGATTAGGTAGCCATTTTCTGGGAGATACGATGATAGGTGGTAACAGAGGATAGAGTATTATGCAAATTCATTAAACATGACACGTTTACAGAGAAGAATATACAGTGGTTTAGACCAAGCAGAGGACTGATACAAATATTAACTGGACATGGTGACTTCAATTGTTATCTCAAGAAAATGAAATTATAGAGCAGGTGACATGTGTATGTGTAGACGAATCAGTGAAACGGTTGACCACATGAGTACTTCATGAGTGTGAAATAAATGATGTGGAACGAGAATGGTGGATTGGAGTAATGAAGAGGCTTGGTGACTTGACACCTGACAATTCGAAAAATTATATAGAAAATAAAATTACTTAAAATATAATGGAAGAATGTGCAAATAGAATATTGAATATAACAAGAGCAATTAAAATGGACAAATAGATAGCAGTTGTATCTTCCATGTGATGGGGACGTCAGTGTTACAACGGCGGTTTCCATGAGCAGTTTAGAATAGGCATAAAAACGAGGAATAAACTAAAAGAAGAAGGAAAATCTGAAAATAATATTGTTGTATATTAGATGTAAGTAATATGACAAAGACCCTGGTAATAACACAAGCTGAGGATCTCTGAGTTTATATAAAAATGTTTAAAAAATGTGTTTGTTTACTAGGGGATAAAACAGTAGATCATGTACTGGGAGTGTGGTTATATGGAGCTGTACAAGGTGAGTTTCTTTTTGCAGAATTGAAATCTAAAGCACTGATAACGGAGAAGACTCTCCGACTTATAGCAATAAGGAGAATGATAAAGTTTTCAATAAATATAATACATGACAATTAAAAATTAAAAAAGGTTTGAAAAACTGACATAACTAGATACATAATGAATTGAAACTGGTGATGAAAGATATGTCCTGTAATGTCTCACGACGAAGATACGAATAAAAATAAATAAATGACAAAAGATATGTCAAATCTACAAAAAAACAACTCTATATTAAAATAATAATATGTGTTATTATTCAACTAAATCCACCATATCACCTCATTTCAACATTTTCAACACCTCACTTCTATTTATTATCATAACATTTAATAATAATGTTCAAAATTGAATTATTTAGTTATTCATTTCAATAAGAAAAACGTTCCAGAAGCTCTTGGACCCAAAATAAACATAATATATTGTTAAATTTCAACTTTAATTAGTATTATACATATCCGACTACCCTCAAAATCTCTCAATCCCTTCCCTCCACCACCCCCGAGGTATATGTCACGTTTCAGACCCATAAAATATATTTATTTATTTATCTGTTATCGACTGTTAATTACCATTCCTTTATCTTAATTAACTTGTAATAACTATATCTTTTAATTAGAATCTAATAACATTAAGGGAATCAGTGAAGACAAATTTAATTTGTAGATGCTTAAACAAATTCATGAATTCAAAAATAAAATAACATTGAAATTTCTAGAAAAACTTACAATTAGAGATGTTCAAAAATCGATATACCATATGAACGGAATTTTTCTTTCGATATATCGATATGCTTTTAGCAATATATCGATCTATCGATATTACAATTCCAATATCAACTTCCGATATTTTTTTGAAATTTTCATGTTTTAGTGAATTTAATTATTATATTATTTTATAGAATATTGATATTATTAAATTTAAAAAGTGTAGAAATCAAAGTCTGAAACCGAGTGAGATTGAAATCTTACTTGGCTGGCATTAGTTACAATTGAATTAAGGTGAGAACGTTTTTGCAATCGACTCACAGACAGGCGATCCTGTCAACCCCAGTTGTCAAGGTCACCGCAAGCGTTTGATGAAATGGCACTAATGTGTAGCGTCCTCAGAGCGCAAAATATTATTATGACATTAGTTTTTCTCAATTTATTATTTTTATTCAATTTATTTGTACAGTTTCAATACATTTTTTACATGACCATCTCAGATTTTGATACAATTTCCTAGTGAGATTACCATCACAAAGATTAAGAAATGTGCCAAGTATTGTTGTTAAATTTCAACCCATTTGGAAATTATAACAATGTAATGTTTAAACAAAATGCGGCTCTACACAAAACTTTAAAATTGCTTTGGAAGCTCTCCTAAATGAGATAGAGCTGATAGAAGAGTCATTTTACAACTTATTTAATGATCTTGACTATGATATGGGACATAGGTCAAGCAAGAAAATATTAAAACATTCAAAATAAAACTTTTGATTTTTAATTTCTCAAAATGCGCCACGTTGAAAATTTTCAAATGAATACTTCAAATAGTTTATATCTTCGTTAACCATCTGGGATGAAAATGGATGAAAGTGTTGAAACAATAGAAGAATGTAGGTTTCTTGCCGCGTACCGCGTTCGGAAGTATAATTCTTCACTTAATTCTTGCTATACACTTTTATTATGTTAATTATTGCTCAAGTATGATAATGCAATGTATATATTGTCAAATAAGCGTCTCATTTTGATATAATTATGGAAAATTCAAAGTAACGTAGTGCTATTGGTGTAATATTCCGTAGCAAATTCGACAAAAAAAATTCTCTACTTATGTAACGTGAAATAATAAATAATGCTCAGATTTATTCTTTCAGTATTACATGCACAAAAATGACAGAATTTTTTTTTAAATTAGATGTATTATACAGTTTATATTACATAATTCTTGTGGCAATGCGAAACTACCGTATTTGTTGAAGAGATGTACGTAACTGAACCATTTCTAGATCGATGAAGCACAGATTTTTATCTCAGGACCTGTGTCGTAAGAATCTTCACCTTTGTCATCATTTATTACCAATGCTGAATTTTCTTAATAAAGTTTTTTTTTCCTTTTCTACACAAGACACAAATATTTTAGTCTTTTACTGATTTTGGAGGATTATTCACACATCCAGACTCTGGTATTTGGACAAAAAGTCCCTCGTTGAATTTGTTACTAGTCCCTATTAGGTAAGAATCTACTATCGATACTTGCTTTTAGGATAATTACTTAGAATATTATAGTCAATGGGAATTACATTCTGTGATGTACATACTTTTTATTTTGATTCTGATTTACTTTTGATGTATGATACGTACTATTTAATTTTGTTCTGATTTTGATCCTAAATCATACGTCTCATCCTATTGATCCTATCATCTGAGATACGTCACAATATCAGTTTAACTGAGGTCATTGTGCATAATATTTATTATGTATTCCTGCTTTATGTTTAATGTATGTAGCGAGTATTTCTGTTGAATTTGACATAATCGATATTACCTTATTTTGAACTTTTCGTTTTAATAATTATATCAGAATGAATTATTACTTCAATAGCATTACATTACTTTGAACTTTCCATAATTATATTAAAACTAGACGCTTATCTGACAACTTATATGTTGAATTATCATACTGGAGCAATATGTAACATAATAAAAGTGTATAGAAAGAATTAAGTGAAAAAATATTCTTCCGCATGCGTACGAATACTTCTTATATTCCTAAAAATGTGTATCGGTTTTGATTAATTCGGTTTATACTTCATCATACCTATAAATAAGGGATTTCAAATAATATTATTCGAATTATGATTCTGATTTTTTGTGATTCCTAGTGCTTTAACTTGATTTATGAATTTTTGGAAGATAAGAGATATTTTAAATTCAAATGCATATATTCGCATGTTTTTTTATTTGAGTTCATATAACTATATCTCTATCCAACAGGTACCGGTTGGTAGCCTCTGCGTACCACTGATCTCCATGAAGCATACCCATGTTGTAAAACACTTGTCCATGTATATTATAAAACCCTGTAACCATGTTTTTCAACTTAATTCCCTTGTCCGGACCGTCATTCTCTATAAATATTGGTAATAGACGACATGAATACTTTTTGCGCGTGCTGTACCGTATTCCTAATATGAATATGCTTAGGACAAAAACCATAAACATACGTCAATCGAAATGGGGAGATTTTCTACTGATCGAAAAATCTTATTCTGTCAACTTTGTGAAAGTGAGATCGGGTCAGTTTTTCAAATTATTTTATCTTTTTCATCCAATTAGTTTAACATCGACAATTCACTAGGATTTACATACGACTGTGTGAAGATATATTTAAACAAATAAATACTAATTGCCAAAAAGTAGTTGAAAATTGTGTATGACAATGTGGAGTACGCTTATTACCATTAATTGTTTCATTCTGGTTAATAATGCATATATTTGATGGTTATTCTTACTTTATGACGGAAACTTATTTTATATTCGTATTTAAAGCTGTTTTATAATATATTACAGCTGAAGGTAGACTATGGGGTTTATTTTATATAGCTACGAACGTAGAACAAAGTAAGTAATATGACTTAATATAGGAACAATATTTACAAGCTTGTGTTCTATATTTTGGCGCTCTCATGACCACATTTTTTCAAATAAATGGTAAAATTCCTTGCTGGCAAATGGAAAGTATATTAACTATATTATCCCTCAGTTGGTAAATTACAAATTATATCTGTCTGATAAAAATTATTTACTAAAGGAAGTATTTATGCTTTAGTACGGACAAAATATAATATATAATATCATATATTTTAAAATATTGTTAATATATATGTTATGGTATAGAGTATTAATAAGTTATGATAAGATGTTTGTAAATTTTCTTTATCGCGATATTTGTCAAAAGACAATGTAATGAAACGTTATTTTCGAAGTATTGTTAGTATCACTAAACAATTTAACTACGTTAATTATATATACGTTATTTCACAAGAGTAGTTTTTCCCGCTTTTTGAAAAAAAAAATTATTAAATTTTTATTAATAAATAATTATTATTTGAAAATTTATTTTATATAAATATATAGTAACAAATTATTATTTACTACTATTTTTTAAATAAAAACTTCGAAATAACTGGAAGAAATTTAATATTCGTGAAACTGCGTAGGCGTGAAAATAAAACTCCTTTTAATAAGAGCCCTCGACAGCGCAGGCAAGACCTTTTTGGTGAGAAAGGTCCGTCGAAGGTCTAACAATAGATTGTGGAATGGGACGACGACCCTTACTTCAGTACACGTCGAGGTGCGGACCAAAACTCAATAACAAGCAGCTGGTTGTAACTTTCAAAATGAAATAATGGTAGAGGAAGAACAGTCGTCGTTAGAAACGAGCGTCCAGACACTGTGGAAAGGGGAGAACCAACAAGTAGATGCGATATTGCGGGAAACCAGGGGACAAATATACATGGGTTTAGCTTTGTGCAGGAATGAATGAAGGCCTGTGCGAAGACCCTGCGCTAGAAAGAGAACCCAATTAGACGATGTTGAGCGACGAAAGTCTCCATTTTGAAACACCCCCCCCCAAAAAAAATTATGTCAGAGGAGTAGGGATGTTATTATTTAAGATACGAGCGAGGACACTTCGAGAGAATTCTGTGTTTCGATTTTGAGAAAGATTGTCGATCTAGGACAGTGATTCAGATTTTAGAGAATTGTAACTTAGACTTTCTCAGCGATTCTGTGTTTCGATTTTGAGAGAGCATTATACTTCAGAGTTTTGAGAATTGTGAGTTTGAATTTCGAGATGGTTGAGAAAGATCGTTGAGCTAGGTCAGTGATTCAGATTTTATAGAACTGCGACTTAGACTTTCTCAGAGAATTCTGTGATTTGATTTTGAGGAAGGCGATGAATAGAATCGTACTTCAGATTTTAGAGAATTCGGAGATTTGATCTTCGAGAATATTCTGTTCCGAGATATTCTTTTGACAAGACACTTAGGCGTCAATGCGTTGTCAAAGACGCATCCGCTCTTTCTAGAACGTTCTGAGATGGTAACCGTCATTCATGAACTGTCCGGTTAACGCAGTAAGCTAGTGTTTGATGAACAATCAGACTTTATTATGAATGACAACATTTATCGTTACGAATGCATGTGATGCATGTAAGTCTTCATCCAGTTTTCCTTTGAGTTAACTTCAATCGACATCCAACATCCGATGAGGCAATCGAACTGGTAGGTACCGCAGCTAATTTGGGGAAGGCGTTGGTACGAACAGGGTCAAAGTGGCGAGACGTGGTCGGGGCATCCACGCCCTCCCACGTAAACGACATCCCACGACGGTTGTTCCTGAATTTCGCCCCAGATGTAAGGTAATTCGTCGAAGGGTCATTTTACGGTACCTTTTTCGCTTAACAATGTACAAGCGAAATTTCATCAAATGAAAATAATTGCAGGCCAAAAACTCTTGTGGCAATGGTCTTTTATTGCTAACATGTTTGATGTGAAGAAAGATTCAAATAATGAACAGTGGATAAAAAAAGAATGGTGAACTTTGCTAAAAGAATCATAAACTTTAATATCTCTTAAAAGCTCTCATACCGTTTAAAGTGGTAAATTCAGTGAAATTGTAACATGTGTAATTTAGTAACAATTAGTTGCATGACTTTTTTGGGGAAGTGCTTAAATGGGGAAATTGTGAAGTGCAGTGTTGTATTTGTGTAATGAGGGTAACTATGATTAAACTAATTCTTATAAAAATTGTGTTTCTTTTACGAAATAATAGTGTATATTTCACGTAAATTATCGGCCGAACCGGATCCTCCCATATTTACTTTATAGCAGCAGGACATATTGTATCCCTGAGAACGCTTGCCGAGTGGGTTAGGTAAGAGATTAATTTTCGTTTCAACCTCCGTAGATTTTTCTATGACAATTGAAGTCGCAACGCGTGGGTTTTGTAAATTACCAATATTTCTTTCATTGGTCTATATTTTTTAAATATTACAATTGTCACCGCAACATGAAGGTTGTGTACTACGAATCTATTCTTATATTGCCCCATAATTTTGTATATAACAATTAATTTTAAATAATATTACATATCAGTGATATTGTTTCTTAATATGCCCATTCATTTCTACTTCAATGGTCTTGAAGTTATTTAATTAAATTTTCTCAAAAAGCAGGAAAAACTGTATTACTTCGATAGTAATGCCAATTGTCAATCTGTATTTATTATATTTTTAGTTTTGTGGCAACCATTGTCTGTTAATAATATCTCAAATTCTACTTAATTGCAGACAAATTATTTACGTCTTAAAGTTAAAAATTACTTGTTACTGCAGGCAAAATATATAAATATTTGTTATTTTCAAGTGTTTTATAATCTAGTCAATNAAAGCGCGAATGCTTTAATCGCTTTTAAGAATTGCTGATGTGATGTCTCACCTGTTCTTCTTGTTGTTGCTGCTGGATTCGACGTAGATGGTCGCTTGGGACGACGAGAGGAGGGGGAGGGGGACGATTGGTGGGAGCGAGGGGTGGAGTTGCTGTGCCCTCATTAATCCCTGTCTCTTATACACATCTAGATGTGTATAAGAGACAGTATATATATATATATTCGATGTCAACATACTTAGTTAGATTGTTTGAGTTTAAGATAATAAAGTTCACTGGCAATGGAAAGATCTTCTATGATGTTTATTTACCTCCTTTTCCTATTTGTTTTCCTATTCCTCTATGTTTGAAGACTAAATGTTAGTTGTGTATATTTTAGCGAGAGATAATACTTTTTTAGACAGTGAACACTCTAGCGCCGTATAACAGTGTCTTTCGTATACATGAAATTTATTTTAACATTTGCCATTTTTTATTTTCGGAATTAGTTTAACTCGTAAAAAAGGTTTTAAATAAAAACACATGAAATTAAAACTCATAACTGTTAGGTAAATTAAATTAAGACACTCATAAACGTAAATATAGAAAGTTTTCAATATACAGAAAGGTACCCAAATGCCCTCCACTAAACTCATAAAATGATAACGAAAGACGGATTTACAAAATTCGCCATAAATCATGTCACGAACGGTCTTGCACACACATGGACCGTGAAAATGGTAGTGAAATATGAGGAAAAATACGAGAAATGGCGTTACAAGATTGCCATCTAGTTGACGCTAAAGGTACTACAGGGTTTCTTAAGAAGGCATACAGCAATACTTGTTTGCGCTTGAGCGCCTTCTGTCAGCTGATGTAACGGACCGGAACGCTTCACGCAACCGAGTCTCCTCAAGCTACGAGTCAGTAGTCATCTAAGGGTTATTCAAATTCCTGCACCGACAATTTTTAATGTGAAGTAAAAATATATTTTTAGAAAGTACATATCATCTTCCCAACCTATCATGAAGTGATATGTTTTCGGTTTGGTTACGAAACTGAAGTCGCTATTTGTATGAGAATTCAGGGGGTAAACTTTCATTTACCGTTCAATATAGCAAGTCAGAAAACAGAAAACTAGTGACTTGCATAGAGCACCACACTGCTAGATTCGGGTTTTGGAAAGCTTAAGTTTAAAGATCAAACCAATAGATGGAACTAAATTGTGCATTTTTTATCTAAATATATTTTCCATACAAAAAACTTAAAAATATAGTATGATTCATTTTAGTCTTTTTAGCAGTTCTTTACTTCCATCACTTTACAAAATTTAGCATAAAATCAGTTTTTTATAATATTATGTTCAATCAGTTATCCGACAGTATTATATTTGCCCAGTTAACTAAATTTTTAATGTCTGACAACTATGTATAATTTATTTCAATAATTTCAATAATTTATTTCAAGAGTTCAACAAATGAAACGTTCGAGGAGAAACATTAATTTACAAATCATTCTTATTCTGAAATGTATTTGAATTTTCTTAGGTTATAATAGATACAAGGAAAACATGAATTTTATTTATTATATTTCATTTTATTTAAATGTCTTTGAGGGTTAACGCCCGTAACTTAATTTATACATAATTCGTTCACTTAAATAAATAATAAATACAATTAATAAATTTCTAGTATGTAAGTTAAATTCTTAAAGAAAACATATTTATTTATTCAAATTTGTGAAAAGTTAGTTTTATTGCAGTAAATTGGCTTAGGTCAGGAAAAGCAACGTCGGTATTCTTCATTACAAACTCACTAACAAGACTACACATTCGAAAAATTGGATTATTATTCAAAATAATTAGTTCGGTTCATGTGAAGATAAAAGTAAGTCATGTGAAGTTCATGTGAAGATAAAAGTTCTGTCAAGTGTTCATCGTGAAGTATCCCATGGAAGCTTTTCAAAAACGGTAATACAATTAATGTCTCTACAAACTATCATGTGGACAGTTTTGGCATGACTGAACTAATTGTAAGAGAAGGTAAGTCATTTAGTACCTCTAGCAGTGTAGTCATGACCATGAGGATGCATTACATTGTTATCAATTAGAGNAATTGTTAGCAATTAAAGATAAATGTCTTAAGATCTCACGATGAACATTAGATATCGTATACATTCGATTGACATATATAAGCCTCCAAATTTGAAAACCATACGTCAATTTGGATCTAACTAAGCTGAGGTAGAGTAATCTAATTTATTCTGGATTGTAAAACTTTTTGTGTTTCTTATAATGAAATACCTTTTTAGTTGAATCACAGGAAGTTTGATTAATTCAGCTAAAAATAAAAGAAGATGCCCAGATCCTTCATTGTATCAACTCTATTTCACTGGGTATTATTAACATGGTAATCACGTAATTTCGATGAATGTTTTCGAGTAAATGTGATAGAGAAACATTTATCAATGTTCAGAGATATGTCATTAGTTTTATACCAATTCACCAGAGTATTTCCATCCTCTTGTAAATGAAGATAATCGTTGAAAGTATCAACACGGTTATAATTTTTAGTAATAAGCTTGCTAAAGAGAAGTATCGTATAATAAAATAATCACAGTGTAGTTTATGATACCTGAAATATATCGCGTTGCGAGACAATATTTAGATTTTTAAATGATTTACAAAAAGAGAAAGGAAGAAATATTGAGATAATTGACATTGCAGCAAAATAGTGAATTCACTTTTGAATAAATCATTAATCATGAGAATAAATTGTTCACAGATTCTTCGCTTTTTTCTTACACTTTTTGTATTGTTGTATTTGTAAATGGGATTGAAGCTTATCTACGTGGAGCGATAGGAGTTGGGTGGTACGTCATTGTGGTAGGTGGACCATTTAACTGGGTTTACCAACAACTTGGCACACGTGGAGGGGTTAGTAGAAATGGTTAGTAGTTATTGATACTAGGTGGAGCTGGATAGAGGAAGAAAGTTTGGCTTTTCAGTAGTCACTGAACTGGGACATTAATGTGAAAAAGCTACAAATTTTCTATCCCCATCGGGAATCGAACCCAGGATGACTTGGTGAGAAGCGACAACACTACCACCTGCGCCACCGTCCTTACGCTTTAAATTCCACTTAAGAGGGTTGAAGAAATTTGTCTACTCCTGTCTTGGTACCTGATAAAAGAAAATGTGGAGAAAAAGGACGAATTCTTATTTTAATATTTAGTTCATTTTATTTGAACTCTTCTCATCTCGTCCTCAAATTTCATCATCTACATGTTCACGTTTCAAAGTTGTATGAGCGTTTTGAATCTCTTGAATTTTTTAAATGAACTAGAAAATAGTATCTTCAACTTGTCTAATATATTTTGCACCTTGTCAGGTGAATATTTTAATAGAGTCGTCTTAATGATGCACGGGCTCTAATGGTTAAGGCTTTCAAAGCGATGGTTCTTTAAAAAATACCATGTAATATCTAACGGAATCGGAATAAGAAACGATTATATCTGTGACAAATTCCACATAAAAAAAGGACCGCACAAAATGTGATTTTGTTTCAAGACAATTAAAAAGTAATTCAACGTATATTGTCGCAAATTTATAGAACTCTTTCAAATTAAAGACCATTCTTTAGATACATTGCTGCAATTTAAACAGTATAATTAATAATTCGTAGTTTGAAATACACTAAAATTTATAATTTACTATCATAATTACTCTATTTTTAATAAAAATGGAATAGAGAACATTACAGAAAGTTTCATAAATGGTTATGTGCTTGACTTTGGCCCGAAAACACTACCTTAAAAGATGGTTTTTAGGTGAACTCATGAGTAATGTACTTGTTCAAAGAACTTGTAGAATGTACTTTATCCTTTTCACAGCAAATAAATGTATAATTATTTCGTATATTTTATAAAATGTCATCAAATAGACTATATTTGAATGTACGTTCTCTTAATTGGACAAAACACCACGAGGGAAAAGCTCGTCACAAACATTGGAAATGTGGTTTTGCACAACATAAAGTTAAAAGAACAGATCATAAGCTGAATGTCCTAACAAATAAATTAGATTTATATAACGTAGTAAATTACTGCAAGAGTATTTATACTATATTATCACATCAACAATTTAAGAAAATTTAATATAAAAATTTCTGTAAAAGTAAAATCATTCCGGAATGAAACTTCAGAATTTCCATGAACCGAATGTTTACGTAATATATTCCTAAATATAATGACACGTGTAAGTAAAAGCGAAGTAACACGACGTGCTACACACTGCGGAAGGAAGAACTGGTGTGCAGTAGTGAAACAAGGTAAGTTGTTCACGGCCCTTGGAATTCATTATGGGCTAGTTAACGTCCAGCAAGGCCCTAACGAGTGAGCCATGAACACTACCGTCCTATCTTATCTCCCTCGCACTAAGCAACGTCCACCGACGCCTTATGTTAGGCCTCACACTAATATATCACGGGCACTTGAGAGCGTTGGCGCTAAGTATCATTCGCCAGTAAAAGAGTGGATTGCGTGTGGTACAAGATGACAGTTGATAAAATGCTGAATGCTGTGGATATTTACGGTACGATACTTCAGACGTAGAAATGCAACTGGGTTTTCAGAATGAAAATACGACGAAATGATACGTTACGTAATAAACACGCTACTTCTTATGGTCTCTTAAACATTTCCTGCAGCAAAGCATATATTCTCTGTAAAACCATACTTCAAAAAATCATATTTACTAACAAAAATAGAATGTATTTTTTTGCAAATCAACTCCTGGGTCTACGAGTAAAGAATTTCAGTATCTATCACACGTTCAATTTAACAATGTCTTGTATTATCATCATTTTCAACACGAATGCATATAAGTAAATAGTGAATTAGTGACAGTTTTCTAGTCAGTAATAAACGAAATACGTAAAGAATTATTCGGAATGCTCCATTGTGTATTATCATATCCATTAATAACTGTTGTTATTTCTAGTTTTCCTTGTTAATGCTAAATATGAAACTGAGTGAAACTTGTTTGAAACGAGCAGATGAGGAATAGCATCTCTCATAATATTCAGGTCAATAAAATAGTATTGCTATGTTAAAATAAACATTTGTATTATCACACAACATATTACTTCTGTTAGATTTAATCGCACGAGTTTAGCAAGTCACCTTTTATAAAAAAACAATGTTATTTTATTCAAATAAATTCCTGGGTCCACAATTAAATAACTTTAGTATCTATCAAATGTACTATCGAACCAAAATATTGGATTATTTTTGTCAGATATAAAATGTAAACATATATAACAACAAAATTAAAAACAGTGAGTTATTTCACTCAACGATAGCAATGGCAAACCGTTTCTAATACACCGCTGCTTTAAAGTTTAGAGCAATACGATTCCACGATAATAGTATTACCAGCCGAACGTAATGGTTGATTTAATCGTAATCCCATGGTTAGTACATGTGCTGTGCATCAGGCCACGAGCATCGCAGCGCCCACATAATATTCCTCCTAGACATGCTAAATCATTTGGCTCATGGAAATATTAATGTGAAATATATGAAATTATAGATATATTCACTGATAAAAAAGGTATTTCGCGTCATCACCAACCCAGGTTTATAGTATTCGGAGGTTGAAATGCAATATCCAAAGGTTGGGAGAAATCCGTCCCTTCCTCTGAATTTGGATCTCACACCCAAACCTTGGATACTTACATCCATAATGTTTTCTCGGTGTTTTACACGACATCTTACTATCAGGAATGGTAAGTTTGCGATAATTGGACACTAGATATATGCAATGTTCAAGAGTTAAAAGAAGACAAAATGTGATACTGCTCAATTTCTTGCATGACACGAGATTTTAACAGTTGTGCGTAACAGAACAATAATAATAATAAATTTATTGTCAAAAAACAGTACAAACTGCGTATGACCACGTGGAGGACAATAAACTAACTTACTCTCCGGAAGCAAGCAAGGGACCATCCCATCAATTCCGATCAAGGGTCCTAAGGCAGAGGCGGATTAAAAAATTTCTAGATAAGATAAAAAGTTAGCTGTGAGTAATAATTCTAATAGAATGTTTGTAAATTAACGCAAAAAATTTACATGTACAAATTATTATCGAACTATAGATTATTCTGAGAATAGTGTTTAAAAATCATAAGAATTGAAATAACACTAAATTCACGATTTATTGTTACAATAAACACGACCCTAGACAAAGTCTAGAGAAACTGTATGATAAATCCGCCTCTACCCGAAAGAAAAACGGAGAAAAACCCGGGCCAGGATGGGGCTACAGAATTTATGTACACAACCGTGCCAAAGTTGAGTACACATAAAACTAAATTAATATGTGCCATAAGACAACACAATCATGCAAGAAAATAGTTTTTGAAATTGTTAGAATTGAAAGAAATTGAAAGAATAAAAGTTACTCTTTGGCATGACCTTCAATTAAGTAGTTCATCGTTACAAATCATTATTTTTCAAGTTAACAAAAGAAAGAAGTGTCGACGAATTTCTTACTCAAATCTACATTTATGAGATCGTGGTAGCGTTTAAAAAAAACGTGGGTGACGAATTGTTTCTAAACAATCAATCTTTAAAGAGATATAATGAATGATAATTTACAACTGAGTGTAGCTTTGTCTAGCAATAGTTTGTAACGATGCACAACAGTACCACCATGTATGAGTTCATTATATGACTACTTGTATAATACTGACTATGAAAAGCAATTTAGTATGTGTGTTTGTTTAATATCAGTAGAGGTAAAGTTTTTATCGTAATCTTCTCATAATAATGCTTGTACTAATAAAAATAATCCTCGTTATCGCCTTATTTCACTACAGCAATTAATGAAGAATATAGCGAGAGTGATTACAGTTCAAGAACCGATACGAGTGCATCTCCAATTGTCCAGTAATAATATACACAAAAAGGGGGTCCAGCTTGCAAATGATCGTGTAGTTCTAGAAATTTACTCTAATACAAAGAAATAAGTATAATGTTTTCTGATAAATCCATCGTTTAGAAGTTATTTCAATAAATCAAAGATGACGTCGAAAATTTTGTCGTTTCTCCTGCGCCAGATGGCGCGCGGTGGCACGGTGAGGTCGAAAACTTGGAATTTAAGTTAGGACCCTACCACAAATAACATTCCAAAATATTAGAACTACACGATTTATTGTAAGGTAAAATGAATATTTTGTTGGACTACAACACTGGCACACAGAAAACAGCTTACAGTGCACAACTCAACGAAGTCCTTCTACAATTGGACCAGCAGAATCCTTTGGGTGTTGCACCTCTTTCTGTAAACAAGTCACTTGGATGTCATCAATTTTTGTTCATTCTTTAATATCTTGAAAACGGTTCTAGAAAATCATTATGAAGATCCGGAAATATGATAATACATTGGATAATGAAAAGTGTGGATCAGAAGAGGTATAAATTGAATGTCTTTCTTTACAATATCGTGTTCACAGCAGAATAATGTTACTCTAACATCTTGTGATATGGACAGTTGTTTCATTTTTCCCTCCCGGTACTGAAATACTTTACCTCACGAATTCAGCAAAGCTGACATTTTACAATCAATAAAATTAATGAAGTTGATATTTTTTAATCCAGTGTTCAAAAAATAAATAATGCTATATATTTACAATTATTTAATTATTAAATACACACTTATAGTATTGAATTACTAAATATAAGTATCCTTATATTGATGAGACTAAAAGAGGATTAATTGTTTAGATGTTTGATTCGAAATAGTTCATATTGTAACCAAAATGTATTGAACGCGTGAGTATTTATGGGATTTCACAACGGAATTTCCGTACAATTCAAGGATTCATAAACAGTAAAAAGGATCAGACGTGACTAGTAAGAAATTCATATTTGTAGCAGATACCAAATTTTTTTGTCGGATTTTATATTTAATTACACGTATATAAAATAATAACAACATTAAAATATAAATAACTAGCTCATTACCCGTCGTTACCTGGAATTTTTCTTTTTCACTAATCTCCTTTTGCTCAGGCAAAAATAAAATCCATCCATATTGTAAGGTCAAAATACTTTTACTTCCTGGTTTTTAAGAACATGTACAGAATCCTAATTTTTTCAAATTCATAATATTACAAAAATTTGTAATAAAATTTGTATTAAAATTTTAATACAAAACTTGACTGTATACACTACCTCATTTCGTGGGAGCCGAGACGGTCGAATATTCGCTACCGAGGCATGACTCGGTTTCACCATTTCATTAAAATTCTTGTAAAATCTAAACTAATCGTTGAAATTGTACGATGTAAAGACGTTTTTATCTTTGTTTCAGGCACAAAACAATGAAACTATTTAATTTGATGAAGATTGATTTTCCTTCTTAAATTACTCACTTAAATTGAACTATTTCAACACTTATAATTTTCTTAACGTTTTTTCGATAATTTAGGTTAACCTTAGAAGACAGAAATATACCTTCCCCGACTTTTTTGTAGAACTCCTCGAGGCGTACAATATTGCCACATATAGTTGTCATCTACCTCTAACCATTTAGGCGCGTAAGTGAACATGTTTATCTTCAACATCATTTTCTATCTTTCTTTTCACACATTTAAAAAATAAAAGTTAGCCTATGTTCATCCTCGGCATCTCAACTATCTCCTTGCTAAATTTCATCACGATCGGATAGGTTGTTTAGTCGTGACTAAGTAACAAACACGCTTTCACATTACGCATTTATATGGATGTTTTGATGTGTGACTTAGAAGTCTATGGTTGTCCATGAATTGAGTGATATTATGAAAAAGATGACTTTTTTGAGCTGTTTACTTTGAAAAAGATAACCTTTTCAAATTTTTTATCTTTAATATGTCCGGAAAACATTGCAAGATAAAACGATTAGGATCTAATTCAGCCTTCGAACTCCGTAAAACTAATTGTGACTAAATTCTATGTTATTTTGTACATTACATATTATTTTTTTAAATTTGTTATATAAGGAAAGATCCTTGGAACACTTATTACTAATTTTATATACAAATTATATGAAATTTTATTTATTTTTACATGTCTTTTGGCGACGTTCAGGCCACGAGGACCGTTCTTTCACCAAACTATGACTTGGGTCAAGGAATTGAGAAGGGGAGATGTAAGTTACCGGGCATCTTATGGTACCGAACCGACATTCGTCAAGAAACCCTAGCTGGAAACCTCATCTATTTAGGTCGAGCTCGGTTTCAACTCACGCTCTATCGCTCAGCGGAATCATAGAACCAAAAACACCATCATTAGACGACCGCTGTCGGTAGACAAACGTGAAAACAAAAATCCTCAATGTATCCATCGAATCTGACAATACAGGAAATCAAACGAAAATGCACATGATTTACCCACAGAAAAGTTTCCAACAAATGTCACACTATTACCCCTACAAGTAAAAACTATCGACTAATCTTAATTGTTAGAAAATATAAAATATGTTGAAGAATTTTTACTTGCGTCTATGCTAAGAGCAGCTCAAACCACAAAATTCAACATTGTCAGCAAGGTTGTCCTCCTTCACAACGAGCTCAAGATCACAGCAGAGTGACGAGTACACGATCCTGCTTATGTGCACATTATTTCTTTGAGTCACAAAATAGTACGCACACACATTTTCTTCGGAATCAATTAAAGTTTCAAACATTGAATACATTTTAATATTTTTTTAAATAGAATTGGTCAAAATCTCGTAGAATTTATGCGAAGCTCTATTTATCATACACGCACAAACACCTCATTACATAAAATGTTACACATTTGTAACAGTTTCCTTGCTTTGAATAACTCCTCTAATTCGTGCACTTATTATGCAGAATATAACATCAGCTGAGGTATTTAACAGTAATGATTTACCAATCTAAAGTTTTCTTAATAAATCAATCATTTACTGTTAGTGTCACGGAATATGAAAAAACGTGTTATTGCGATCGTATCTACATCACAATGGCTAAATAAATCGCACTGCGTACTGAAACTGTGTCCAATGACGAGATTGTTTCACGGACGACTACGAGAAAGTCGTGCGGACTGTGTTAGTGTACTTTTCGGAAGTTGAACTCCGCCTGTTTCCTTTTCTCTATCATCATCACGGTCTATCGACTGGTAAAAAACGTATATTTGGCTGATAGAATAAATTAATAGGTGACAAAATCATTTGCCTTTTTGATTTTCGTAAGTTCCAAAAGAGAAAGAGTTTTTTCGGTGTGAAGGGTTCTTTTATCTATAATCGCTAAATACTATTTCTAACTTGTCGTAATTATCCCTTATACTTAATGCATTATTAACCAATAGAAAAAATTGAGGTATAATCACAAATACTATTTTCTGATCTTTAAAAGATATATATTTTCGATTAATGTACTATTAGTTTTAAAATTTATATGGGTGTGTTCGGATTGTCTTAAGTTTACAAACTGTCTTCCAGGTCGCTCTCTACAACACTAGAGGCGAAAATAAAAGTAATGATGAAGAGTCTTAACACAATGGAGCGAAAGTCGAGGAGCAAATGTCGAGGAGCATTGCGACATCGCCCCCCCCCCCCNGACGCGACAACGTTTTACCAGTTTTGTCAGCGAAATCTTTGTGGGTTTACGTTCTGATACCGTCGCCTGAGCTGATTCGTGGTACCGTACGTAATTGATGTGCCACCTGTGAAGTTAGCTTTTACTTCGATGTGAGAATTTATCTTGAGTACCACGTCATGTTGTTTAGAATGGGGTCGTCCCCCACAACACACACATGACAACGCCGCACTTTCGCTCCATTGGTTATTTATTTAGCCATGAGGCCTGTTCTTCCACCTGACTATTCGACTTGGGAAAGCGAATTGGGAAGGAGAGATGTTGGGTTAACCAGGGAACTTGACATTAGTCTGGAGTAGACAAGGGAAAGTTCAATGAGATTTCGGTGTTTGTGTTAATACTGCATTTAGCAAGTGAAATAAACCTCGATGGTCATCATGGAAGTGAAGCTTTAGTTAATGAAATATTTCACTTGAAAATCCACAACCAATGTTGCGAGTTTTTAACAGAGATGAGAAGTTATTGCCTAGCATTATACAGAAAGTCTTAAGCTTATTGTTCCCAAATGTTTACTGGAATATTTTTTCTTCTTTAATTACGTGTGCGAATCATTTACTCATATTTTTTGTTATCTTGATCAAGTCATATATTCCAAATATATTCGTTACAGATTTGTGGCATGTATTTCAGAACAAAGCAATCAAATGCAAGATAAGTAAAAAAAACCTGCTTATTTGTCACATCTTGAAATTATATCTTATCGACTCTAGAGGACTCTTAAGAAAATTCTTTTGTCTACATGCTTCATTAAACACTAAATATATTTGATTCAGTATCCATTTCACATCATCATGTTTCGGAAGATTGTGTTTGTGTGTTTTCTTTCTTACTGTGTTGGTAAGTGAGCAAACGATTTTTTAAATTGAGATTTACATGTACAGTCACCAGTGGATGAAGAATAAGTGGCAAACAGCACATTTTGCATTAAACATTTTTTTAAAATCTTTCTTGAGAAGGGGGACGCAGTAAGGTGAAAGTGATGAAACAATTAAAACTTAAAATCAAATTTGTATGCACAAGAATTCATAGTTTGGTACAAAGGGGGAATCAATGTGAATCAACTTATGTTTTGTTAAAGATACGACATATGTCAACGCTTTGCAATCGATTACATTGACAACCATTGAATGTCTCAAATCAGCAACGGTAGCTGATCAGTACAATCCTGAGTGAAAACCTCTACAGTTGCTAAGACAGACGTGAATATCATTTCTGATAATGTGCATAATTTTTTACACAAAAATGTTCCGGAGGTTTTCTCACAAATCATTATTTTCCCATAAATTCACTTTGACAGTTTTAAACATAGTTCGTCCTCTTTTGGATCAGTACTTGCAGTTCTCATATTACTACTTTCTGATTTATTTGTGGGAAGAACATGAATTAAACTATTTTCCGTCATTAAACTTTTTCATCGAAATATTACCAATAGATCCACATTTTTAGTCATACTACTATCAACGTACCAATCCGTGGGTTTATTGAATCGCGAAAGAGTAATATATAAGGTCAATCGATCAGGATTTTTTGGAGCAGAAAGAGCTCAATACATAGCTCACATGAAGACAGAAGGTTTGATACAGGAAACGGGAAGTAGGTTGATAGACACAGAAACTACATAGACATTTCAAGGAGTATATAACAGGGATATAGGAAAGAACGGTTTGAAACGGTGTTAAAATATGAAGACTGCAAGATAGTTACAACTCACACCACTGAACAAGAACACGATCAGAACATTACTACTGTAGTTCGGCTACTGTTAGCGCATGTAGCAGTAGGGAGGAGATATCTCCCTGCCCCCACAGCGGATACTGGGAGATGTGGTACGTACACACTCTCTTCGTACACTCCTACGCCTCACTATGAGACCGACCACACATGTTCTGTCACTGGGGGGAAGGGGTCTCTTCCGGTAAAGCAATGCTAGGAACTGGAGGCTAACAGAGGTAACAGAAAAGTTAAGGGTCACAAAGCCATTAGTAGTCTCTACGGGAAAAAAGTACCGAGTTTGACGAACATTTAAGTGTTCGCAACGAACAAGTAGGGCGAATAATGCTTCAACTTTGAGCTGTGCGCGCGAATTATTTGGACAAGGTTTAACTCGTAGTATATCACACTGTTAGTTTGTTGTAATTGTCGACCGAAAGAACTACACGCGGTTCCTACTTAATTCCAGCCACACTCTGCAAAATAGACGCTACTAGTCATGGGTGCGCTCTTCCTCATACCGACCCATTTCTGCTTGGGAACAACTGTCACCACGCGGCATTCATATTTCCAAGAACTATGTCCACTCAGTTAGCTTAAGGAAGCGCGGTGCATTTCGGGTGCGTCATTCCGGGCGGATGCATTACCATTCCTACGGCTTGTCTTCGAACTCTCGATCATTTCCTGGAGCTATCATTCCGATTAATTAATTTTATATTTCATAACTATATATATTGTAAGAATTGATTAATTCCTCACTTTTAATTAAATTAATGTGAAAGATTTGAAAGGTATAAATGTCTCGAGAGCGAACGAAAATGTACCGCGACCTCGGCGACAGAGCAGCAATGGAAGGGGAAGGTCTGCGACCACTGTAAGTGTTCAGGGTTTCGTGTTTCCTTGTTCTGAAGAAGAGCTATAAATATGACAAATTGAAGAGTGTCTGCGTTTTACGCGTTATTTTGGCCAGAAGCTGAAGGGAAGTAGAAAAATGTAAACAAATAACAAATGACGTCGTTAGAATTGAAATTAGAAAGGAACGGAAAATCACGGGATATATTTTGAAGGAAATAAGGTCAACGTTGGTGACAGATCTGGATACTAGCACGCAGTTATAAGGAGAAGACGCAGCACGTAACTGGAAGGGGGGACAGGGGCTTTTTGTGAGCTGAGGGGCGACAAAGGGTCGCTGGCCCAGAGAACAAGTGAGTGNGAAAGTCATATGCGAACGATTGCGTAGAAGAGTCGTAGGACTGGAAAGAAGGAAGCGTTGGAGAAATGGGTTTGACACTCGTAATTCAATAACTGTCAGAATTAAATGTTGAGACGATAATGGACGAAGGGAGTGTCTGGTTAAGGTCACCAAAGGGATTTTTTGAGGGAGAACGAAACCTTGAAGGATAGGAAAAATACAAAAATTTATCTGGGTGATTGGCTCGCGAGTAAGACACGTCACACGAAACATTACCAATCGTAGAGACTCCACGTGGAGTGCTGTTGAATTCTATTTGACTAGAAAATCACGTGATTTTTTTAGGAGGAGCGTGACTGCAAGTTTCNACTGCAAGTTTCGGGGTATCAGAGTGGGAAATTGTCGATATAATGACAAGCAGAGATGTTCCGAGAGGGGACGTTATTTGTAGTAGAATTTTCATATTCACGTAGGTAGCATTGAGAAGAATATTTTAATGCTACAAATGAATTT
Source organism: Laupala kohalensis (assembly GCA_002313205.1). Classification (NCBI taxonomy): domain Eukaryota; kingdom Metazoa; phylum Arthropoda; class Insecta; order Orthoptera; family Trigonidiidae; genus Laupala; species Laupala kohalensis. Next base: position 38,498 of record NNCF01132741.1, read on the forward strand.
GTGAGGCGATGGAAGTCAAGAGATAAATACGTACATACGAAAACAAGAATACAAAATTCTACCTCATTTATCAGATAAATATGGAGGTGCCCTGGCCCTCTTTGAAAATTTAACATTTTTAATTCACTGAACTGACCTTAGTAAAATTTCTCCTTCTGAAGAACGCGGATGTGAGCTTTTGAAAAAATTATTATTTGACGTTCACATTTATTGACATTATCCAGTCATAATCATAACTTTTTGTGTGTGTTTATTTTTCTCGCGCTTTTCTTACATTCATTGCGTTGTGTTGTAACCAGGTAACCCATCTCTCCACAATACAATTTATACTATTATCTTTTGTCCTGCTTTTATCTCCCATATATGTCAATAATGTTTCCCTTTACATGTGTAATTTTCTTCAGATCTAATATTATTTTATAATTAATATAAATATAATAGTTATATTTCTTATAATTACTACTATACAACAATAAATTTAAACGCGTTAAAAGTTATTTGTAAAATCATAAATTTGGACGCTTTCATCTTGTAACAAATAATTCAATATAATATTCTTGGCGATAATTTGAATAAATATATTCTTTTAATTTATGTATTTTCTTTAATTATTCTGTATCGTACCTGTTTATCATGGCTTGAGCCTAACCATATATTAAGAGTTATTATTATTATTAATATCATTATTCTTAAATATAAATATGTAGATTGTCGTTCACTATATGCTTCTTCTATACAGGAGTAGTTTTATCGAAGGCAGCAGTGGTGCGCAAACTGCGCGCCACGCGAGCACCAGAGGAACGAATCATTGGTGGAGCTAGCGTTGACATTGAACAATATCCTCACCAACTCTCATTGGAGTTCGTGTACAGTCACAGTTGCGGCGCCTCTATTATCAGTCCGGAATGGGCTCTCACGGCTGCACACTGCACGGATGGGTAAGTCTCTCGTATTACAAGAAGTTTTGGTTGAAATATGGAATAAATGGAAAATCTTAATGACTTAATTTTTTTTTTTTTTCATTTTCCGAGTACCCAGTTGTTTCTTCTTCAATTTCTTGATCATTGTCCCAAACTTAAATAATATTTATTTTAACAAATCTGAATGGATTTCTTAGTTTGTTTTCGGATTTTTAGGAGTATTGAAGACGCGATCAAATAAGAAAAATAGTTTCTGAGATAAAATATTTTAAATAAAAATGAATTTTGAGTTGTTATTATTATTAATGTTTATTTTGAAAACATACAAATATATACATAACTAAAATACTCAATGTTGCCAGCCGCATATCGTAGGAGTCGTTTGTATGTCTCGCCTTTCTTTTAATTCATCTTCTCTTTGACTGTTTGTTTGTCGTTTAACACTTGCTTTGTTTGTTTTATCTCTTTCATCCACTCTTCCGCTTCATGATATCCCGTTTTGAATAAACCTTCTCCGTGGAATCTCCCAATTGTTCGTATCTTAGTGTTGTTTCTATTAGTTGAGGTCCTTCTTTTGATTCACGGTTACATACATAACAAAAAAATTGAGTAAAACTGTCCATTTTTGAATCTCTAGAAGATGAATAAGTTGGGGGCAATACAAGAAAAAAATGTGGATTTGATATTGTTTAAGGTAATTTAATTTAATACATTTATGACAAATTTGTATTGATGGTAGTTTATCCGAAAAATAAGAACACAGCTCCTCACAGTTTTTCATCGTTTTCTACATCAGTCAACCTTTGTCAACGGTCATTGAGGTAGAAGGTAACCCAAAAGTGTACTGCACACTAAAAGACACGTTACTCGTTTTTTCCATCAACAATCTTCAAACAATGACTGAGTTGGAGTCTATATTGTGTGACTTTAGCGCCAACATGCATTTTATTAAAATTGTGTTTTCGGGTCCATCTTGTTCAACATTACGCGTGGGATGGGTGCCTGTTTAGTACTGATTTTGAGAGAAAGAACGCGAAAGTGTTGGACTCGTGAGAATTTTGCAGAAGGATCTAGATACAAGAAAAGCGTTCACAAAATAAAGAGCAGAGGACTCCACTGGTTCACGAAATTCCAGATTACTGACGTCGACTGATTATGAAGCTTCTTTCAGATGGTGTAAAGGTTACTCATAGAACAAAATTAATTGATAGTATCAGACTTTCGCGAAGTAGTCACCTCATAACTGAAATGATATCAACTCAGTCCGTGTTCCACCATTCTTTTGAATATTTGTACCTTTAGCTGGCTGTAGAAATTGCAAAACAATAAGACTTTTGGGGAGATACGTGCCTACTACACATGTTTTTTGCACCTTCGGTTAAAGGGTATTTTAAGTTTTGACACTTCTTCTGTTTTGTATGAATTTTATTTGTTATTTTGTAATCTGAATTGGTCACATCCCGTAGGCTAACTACCGTTTGAGAGTTGTTATCGAATAGTAATCGATAACTCACCAGAACTGGTAATGCAAATGGAGACGTGTAGTTGGTTTCGAATTTGGTTAAAGGTTACCTTTGATTACTTGTTGAACTTGTACTTGTTGATCAGACTATTCTCTTCTTTGTAGTTGTAAATGAGAAATGTAGCGTGCTATTGAAGCTTATCTACATGGAGCGACAGGAAGTAAGACGTGGGAAGGAGGGTTCGTTTTTCAGTAGTCACAGCTATATGATCTGGGACATTAATGTGAAAAGCTACAACTTTTCCTAACCCCACCGTACTATTACTTTTATGCCAACGAAAGAAGTAGTGCTAGTCGCAGGAAAAATCAATTTTACACCGACAATACTTTGACCCAACTTTTAAAGCTCACATAAGAGGTTAACATTGGAGCCCACATACACGCACCAGTCATGATTTTAAAGAGCAAATCTGACCTACTACACCGAACCCTGGTGAGTATGGGAACGAACAGGAATCCTGTTTGTAGAATTCTCTACTAGATGGCGTCAATGTTTCTATTTGACAGCTAAGTCTAATGCTCAGTCCACGACGTAAGTATGAAGCAACTATCTTTATCCTTCTAAAACGTGGTCTACAAAAAAGTGGTCTGAGTCCATATGTTCTGAACAAGAATGACGTGGAAAACTGACACACTTGAACATACATACTGCTATTGAAGATAGATTCTGTGACTTACCGACAGCAAGCGTCAACTCACAGAAAAGTGTCTTGTAACGCAAGAAAACGAGAAGATAAATATTAATGAAGATCATAGCTGAGATGTGGACACGTAAAAAGACTCTGAGAATGATGTTTTTTAAACAAAAAAATCAGAATTTATGAAACGTGACAAAGAAATTTGAATAAACGAAAAGTTTCTTCGCTCTACCACATACTTTGATCTTTGACTAAAAACATTTCCCCAGAACTAATGAAGTTTGTGCGGACAGATGTGCTGGATTAAAGCGACGGATGTACAAAGTTAAAAGTCTAACAATCCTTTCCACATCCTCGTCTTTCTACCAATCCCTGCTACCATATAGATACTTTCCTTAAAAGAAACCTTTTTTTTGTTCCAGAAAGTGAGTATTCTTGATTGTTTTAATGTTTAAGGGAAATAATTATATTTTCAGCGCCTTCTCATTCATGCTACGTATCCGTGCCGGCAGTAGCACCAGAGGTCGTGGGGGTACAATTCACCATGTGAAAACATTCAAAGAACATCCTCAGTGGAATTTTTATACCTTGGACCACGATGTGGCTGTGATAAAGGTGAGATTAAAGTCATAGATAGATAAGGGACTTTCAATCTTTGTGGAGCGCTTGACGAACGAAGATGAACATCAGGATGTATAGGTTGCCATCACGTGACTTACAGCGTCCATTTTGATACTAAGTCTTATTTCTAACCACAGTGTTGCGACATTTCCCCAAGGAATGAATCGCTCTTCGTTCATTGCTTTCATGTTAACTATCTAATAGCACCAATATGACCGCTCTTGTAAGAACCTAATGTATCAATGGTCTTGGGTAAATTTATGCGGAATACTTTACAAGTAATGTAGTACTTTATAGTGAATTCGGCCGAATCTTTTATTCGAACTCACGTCCTCCTCCAATTCTATAACACGTAGTACTTTAATTTTAACAAATTAATTACCCTAGTCCTCCTAGGTGTTTATTGGCGTTTACCATTTACTGCTCTGATTGTGCACTAGTGTACACCGGGTGCAAAATTGTTGTCCATTTGACAGAGAATTTGTCCAGTGCGGGGATGCGGTTGTTTCATTTGGCTATCGAGACGCGCACTCAACGCACTGAAAGAAACCGGACTTGCTCTGACAATTTTTTTTAGTAGAAGGACTGCACTGAACATTGTTGAGGTTAGGTTCGTCTGTGGAAAACATATCCATGATGGAAGCGATTAATTTATTGCAAATATTGTCTTCATCTAAAAGTTTCTCAACTGAAGAGTAAGAGTTGTACGTCGAGTTAGTCCTCTCCAAAGAAAAAGAAATATTAAGATGGTAGTTTCATTTTGTATATAGTTGATATATAAGTAATTGTTTATATTCAATTGTTTTAGTTATACGTTAACATCTGCTACTTACAATGGCCATTTCCGAAGCGTGCATCCTGCGCGCAGCAAAGATGTTGCATGTACTTGCTACACTCTCCTGATGGAGTGGGGAACTAATGCGGAGCAATGACGTATTTGTTCGGTGTTAATGAACACTCAGGGCAGTGATTGGACAACGCTGTTAGTATTACTGCTACAATTATTATAGGGCGAATCACGTTACAGATATCGTCTTAGATAAAAATTTCAATTTTAAAATAAAACATTTCATTTTAATAAAATAAGAGTTTCGCTTTAATATAAACAAAATAAAAACTAGTTCAGAATATTTTTTCTGGTTTGTTTTATGTTAAATAACACTCATTGAAATAAAAATTGTCAAGTAATGTTTATGTGACGTTTTAATACGTAAATATCGTTTCTCCAGTATGAGTAATAATATGAATGCCCTAGAAATGTGTAAAGTGAACCAAATGAATCTTAGCTCGCCATTGAGGAATGCAAGGTAACTGTTCACTACGATAAAAAAAACACCGTGCACCGCCCGGGAATCGAACCCGGGTCGCAAGAATGGGAATCTTGCATGATACCACTACACCAGCGGTGCCCGAATACTCTCACAAGTTAAAAAAGTGTATATGTGTTGTAGGTATCAACGCCTTTCGTGTATACAGAGACTGTGCAACCGATCCCGCTGGCAAGCACATCGCCTTCCCCTGGAACCCTGTTGACCGTATCTGGGTGGGGCGCTCAGCGAGAAGGCGCCATCCTACTGCCGAGTCATCTCCACGCCGTGGTGCTCCCTGTTGTGGATCATGAGCAATGCAGTGAAGCTTATACTCAGTCCTACGACATCACTGACACCATGCTGTGCGCAGGTTACTCGGAAGGTGGCAAAGACGCTTGCCAAGGAGATTCCGGAGGGCCATTGGTAGTCGACGGGGAATTGGTGGGTCTTGTGTCTTGGGGGATCGGCTGCGCCCGGGCAGAATATCCTGGTGTCAACACGGATGTGGCGGCTGTGCGAGATTGGATTTTGGAAGTAACCGACATCTGATTGACAGTTATTGCAATGTAGGAATAAATTTGCTTCTAAATTGCAAATATGTGATAAAAGTTATAAAACTGTCGCTAATAAATCACTGAAATTAACAAGAATTATACTTAACTCTTTTTTTTTGTTGGTAACATCTGATTGAATGTACAAGAACTGAATTTTGAGAATTGCTCCCAATGACTCCATTATGAAATCATATTATTTTCTTCATTCTAATAAACATTTAGTATTTGATGAATACTCCTAACCATTGTGTATACACAATGTACTCAGTTATATAAAAGAATATTAAATTCAAGTAAATCTTTATTTGCATTATTTTATTGTACGAACAAAAAAATTGAACCATTTTATTGAGCAAACAACACGGACCTTTTTTGTTTTATTTAATTAATTAATTATATGGTATTTATTTAATTACTTATAATAATTTGAGCAAAACTTATCTTGATTGGTTTTAAATGCTATTAATATTAACAACACGTTTTGTCTTTTTGTTTCCGACTTCGTAACGTGTTTCTGAGTCCATTTCTCCCTTTAGAATAGGCGCAAACGTGTGTTCACGAAAAATTGTGTTCTAAAAATATAAAAAAACATTTTAAATCTACCAAGAAAGGTATTTCTTAATTTAGTGAAAATTGAAACGGTAGAAGAAATTAATTTAATACGTCTCAGATTTCAATCTGTGATATGAACTTTTTTTCGAGCATTACAAATTTTCTTTGAGCCTCCCATCCGTCCGATTTTAAAATTAATCTGCATCTGTTATATTTGACGCATCATAATTAAATGTCAATAACATTTTCTTTAATTACGAAAAAATGGGGCGTGAGTTGTGTTTGGTGTTTCATTGTCATCATGATCGCAATTGTGTCTAAGTTTTGGAAAATATGAAAACATAAAAACATATCCCCCACTTTAATTAACTCTCTTTTAATTTTGTACGTTTCGACAAAAGAGCTTGGCACTGATACTATTTTACGTCCTTAAAACCATCAGGTCAAGATTTAATTTGACTTAGCTTGCAACCAATCAGATGGAAGCAAAGGCATCGTTTCAAAGTAAAATATACTTATTGTTTTATTTTATTACGTTCAGTATTTTCTCATTGAACTTTAAAGACATTTTCAATGAGACGGATAACATTTAAAACATGATAAACTTCAATATTGTACGTCCTTCACGTGAAATCATTCTTCTCTCAATTAAATTTTTTATGCATTTTTTGATTGAAGACTCTAGATTTGTTTTCTCTCTCGTCTTCAAAGAGTCGTGAAATTTATATGAGTTGATATTAGAAAACAGTGTCACGTGTACAAAAAATGACGGCAACGAAAAAGAATGATAGACATCGCTTGGAAACACTTCACATCCATTGCTCACAGCTGTTGCAAAATTTCATTGCTCGAGTATTCAGTGATGCGAAAGATTGATACGGAAAACAAATAGTACTTGTGAGAATGACACATTGAAATATGATTTTTCTCATCCGATAATCTGTGCTGTGATTAGATACTTGAGATCAGGGAATTGCTAAAAATATTTTATCATTGAGAAGGCTGAAAAGAGTTTTATGTGATGTGGTATATTCTGAATTAGTTTAGGTGTTATGGAATCGAATGAAGACGAAAGTCTTTTCAAAACTTGATGGTAATTGGAGTCTAGCTCCACCATTTTACCACAGGCTCCCAGCCAGATTCTGTTGGAGTGGGCTCACCAGTTTTTTAGGAAATTTTCTTACGGAATGTATAAATTAAATTATATGAAGAATTTTTTTAAACAATAATAAAAATACTTCATTATTCTCAAGTTATTTGCTCTGTTCTATCAACATTATGTAACAAGAAACGACATAAAAGAACATTATCCGGCCGAACACACGCAAAAATTATATAGTAACATGTATATTGTAAAACCTGACAAATACAATGCTAATGAATCGTGATTGACACGTGTAAATCAATTACTTTTAAGAATATTGACAACAGATCAAAGCAATATTTTAATTTTAAGAAACCGAGTAAGGATTAACCTTGTTCAGAAATGAGTGTGTGAAAATTAAGGTTAATGTTAATAAAATCATTCAAAAAGTCCAATTCTCTTTTTTTTTTTTGTCAGTATTTAAGTTACTTTGTATGTTAGTTTTATAAATCATAAAAACTAGTAACGAAATTCTTATTTATAACAAAAACGTTATTTATGAAGAAAGTAATATGAACTAAGAACTTGGTTGATACGGTTCATAATTAGCTTGGCTAGTCAACCCATGAGGTCGTTGACTTCAAAGGACGAATGCGAGGAACAAATTGTCTTAAGAAGTTCGGTAACCTCTATAAAAACATTTTTAAAATTAATATAGATCTGTGACTACAGATTGTTGTAAGTCAATCTAATTAAAAGATTCTGAAAATAATGTATTTTTCTAATGACAGAAAAAATGTTAAATTGTCAATAGATAGCTTAAATGGTCGATAACGTGTGTTTTAAAAGCTAAAATCGATATCAGTATAAATACTTGAATCCATTTATGTAAATTTACACTTTTAAAAGATTTAATTACCTGTCACCAGAACTACCACAAGGGAGGTAAAACAAACCACACCCACGCTTTGCTCAATGACTTGATTTTAGCTTCTTTTTGCGATGGTATCTTCCACCCAAGAACGAATGCTTGCGACGTTCGTGTAGACGCCGTAGAAACCTGGTAATGCGCAATGAAAGCCAAAAGAGACGATTCCAGCCAATGACAGATCACCTCGTAAACCACGCACCGCTGCTGGACCTCCGGAATCGCCATTACAAGCGTCTTTCCCTCCTGTACAAGAAGAACATTAGCTGGTAGAAACAAAGAAAAGCAAACAATCCCTGTCAGCATAGGGAGTCAAAACGAAAATTTTTTATTTCTTCTCGACGTCCTAAAGTTGTGCAAGGCATTTGGTTTCACCCGCTGACCCTTGAGAAGCGAAAAACTATATAAGTTCTACAAACATATCACGTTTACTGTTTGGTTTTGCGAAATTTGGGAGCATTTTTGGATTAAGGGCGCTTATGATCCAATCACTGTTGGCTTCAAAACTGCTCCTACATTTCAAAAATCTACAAAAGCAAGGACAATTCTTTAATTTTGAAAATTTAAAATTAATCCGAAACCTTAAAATTAGGTCTAATTGAATTTATGTAAAATAACACCTGAATCTATGCGTACAATACACTCAAAGTTCAAGAATTATACATAATTAGGATACTCTATACGTATATATTGTAAAAGTATGTTTTATTTTGTAATCCTTTGATTTCGTAAATAACGGGTGTAACAGAATACGAATGTAATACACGAATGAAATATTAAGATTTTAAACTTATCTGTAATATCATATTTAGTAGAGAATATGATACAATCTAAAAGATTTGTATTACATTATTATCAGGTGCATCACGAAGTCGAAATAAATGAATTCAAAAAAAATTTTCATAACAGCATTAAAACACTGAATATTCTAGTTGTTTTTTCCGCTATTTGACAGATAATTAATAAATAAGATCATGATCTCTAGAGAAATATATAACAAGGCTAGCTGATTACCAAGCGTTGCCCGAATTCTTTTTACTTGTTAGATCAACTGACCCACTCGCCGGGAACCGCGCGGGTCGAATTTTCGCAAGACAACGGCGGCAGCGCGGCTGTACAATTTCATTAAAACTCTTTTTAAATTTTAAATCTTTGTTATATGCACACAATAAATAAATAAAATTTTGGTTGTTTGAGTTTTTCCCTCTTGAATTATACTCTTAAATTGAAACATAGAAATCTCTTAGATTGCGGTGAACCTCACCGCCAGGTAACAGATTAATCATGTTACGTCGAATGAAAATGGGAGACGGGACCGGGATTCGAACCCGGGACCTTGAGCTTTACGCGCTCATGCGCCTACCGACTGCGCCATCCCGTTCGCCTCCCGGGCCTGTCTACCATTCTCATTCGACTTGTGAAACCCAAAGACCTCTGAGGAGGTCTCGTAGAGACTAAATTCCTCATCTGAGGCGACTCCCTTAGGAAGTACTCTTATGTATTTTTTCATTGAATTGAAATATTTTAACACTCTTACTTTTAATAACGTTTTTTCTGTAATGTAGGTCAACCTTCGTAGATAGATATGTGCCGTCGCGGACGTTTTTATAGAATTATTTAGGCGAACAGTATTGCCATTCTAAGTTGTTACCTATCTCTAACCGTTTAGACGGAGTAAGCGAATCTACCTTTTTCTCTCGATTTCATCTACAGTTATGGTCAAAAAAATTTCTATTTTTTTTCACTCATTTAAAAAATAAACGTTTGCCTACGTTCATCCTGAACATCTTAACTATATCCTTCACAAATTTCATCACGATCGGTTCAGTGGTTTAATCGTGATTAAGTAGCAAACAGACAATCTTTCGCGTTACGAATTTATATGTTAGTCTGGATGACAAATAAGTCTCGCGTTTTTAATTGTTTATCGATTCATGAAAATAGTTTCGAGAAGTGATGCATAAAATTCATGAAATATACAGAAAATTACGACAACATTAACTATAACAAAAAAAAAAAGAAAATTTATATGTATTCAATAAATCTATGAATCGTAATACATGCAAAATGAAACACGTGGAAAGAAGAACATAGGGAACAGTGCAACTGTCAATCATGAGGCAATTCCGAGATTACTTGCCAGCGTCAAATAATCATAGCGTTCTCCTGATTAAATTTGAGATAACAGTGCATTTTATCTTAATTACATAACGAATGGTAATCAACGACCGTAATTCTTCTTGTACGAGAAATTCCTGATTTCAACATACTCCTTTGACAGAAAGAACATTAGCACTATAAGATATTATGCTTCTTATCGTAACCTTCTTTTTCCCGAGTTCAATTATTTACTTAGGAAAATTCTTTTTCCTCATAATGTGCACGGTGCCCGAACATATTTCGAACATCACAACAGAAATTTCGTTCCAATTGAGTGGTTTATTACCTCCCAAGCATCTCCTCGTAATCTATCAATATTAAAATGTATGATATAGAAAAATACAAGACAAATAAGTTGAATCTTGATCGATAAGAAAATATTGCCCAGAAATATATATTATAAATAATTATATTAATATATACCAGAGATTTTAACACACCTATGTAAATTTTTAATCAAATCGAATAATAATTAAAGACTTACGAAGTTATGACGGACGATTACGATATGTTTTGTGATATAAAGTTCGCAATGTTTCGACTTCATTTGGGTGTCATCGTCAGTTAAATAATATTTTTCCGTCGTAAGTTCATAAGACTTTAATTATTTATATAATTTGATTATACAATGGACGTTAGTGCTAGTAGAATTTGTAAATTGTTAATACCATATAATTCCAATACAGTTGGTTATATGCCATTGGTCCTACCGGAGGACCTATATTGTTGTAATTTGTTAGTGATGTATCAGTGTCAGTAAATTAATAATTAGCACCTTAATATAAAACACAATATTATACATATATTATGCCTTACATCGACAGAGAGACACTAAAGTATGTTAGCAAACATATGAAACTAAATTACTTTTTTTCTCTTATGAACTTGTCTGTCCGGGACAAACCGCGTCTTAGTAGATACAACTACCAACGTTTCGGCCATCACGCTGTGACCTTCTTCAGGGCAATAAATTTTATTATTCTGTTTTTGGCTGAACATCACGTTTATCTAAATGTCAGATAAGAAACATAACGTAACAATTGTGATTGACATTTATGCTTTTATAAGATTGTTAAATCATTGAAATGTATGAATCTTAAAAGTGGCTCAATTAATTTTAGATTTGTGTGTTTTTATGATGTTTTCGTATGATCTTACTCATTATAAAAATAAAATGTCAATACTTTGTTTTTATTATTGTGTGAACATTGAAGGGTACTTTGCTTATTTCAAAAATTTTGAAAACTTTTACGATTTTTAAAATTTTTCAGATTTTGAATATTTTTATACAAAGAAGTTCTTTCTCGTGTACGTCATAATGGAAAAAACAATAACCTTTTTAAAAGATAAGAGATTAACTATACTGGATTATATAACAAAATTATTTTAAACATTACATAATCATTTTACCACTCCAAATCCAGGATAAGCAGAGATGAAAATCAGAAATTACGTAATGTTTAAAGCTTCGCCGAGTCATCGTTAAAGGATACCCGAGTCCATCGTAGTGGTTAATATCCCATATTGGATTATGATTTACAAAGACTACTGTTACCAACTTGTCATATAAAAATTTAATCCATCACCGTCAGTAAATATAAAACTAAATGAAGGATGTGATTTTTGAAACAAACCAGACGAATTGCACTTGTGTGTCGACAAAACAGAAGGGGAGACAAAATACGAGCTAGAAAGAGGCATTTTCCAGTTTTTAGTGCACACTATAATAATGAATCACTTAAACTAGTAACTTCACTATCCTTATTACGATTAATTGATTAAAATACTTACAATACAGAAGATGAATTAATGAATGATATGTGGTCTACTACTTTCTTTTTATTCTTATGTTCGTCCTTTCTCCAGCTTAGCTGTCAAAATCAGTCCGGCGATGCATAGTATTCACATACAAGAATAAAAAGTTTTACTGTTACTAAACACACCTGTCATACTATATCACAATTAATGGCACCAAAACAATCACGGGAAGAGTTTCACTAACGACCAGCTCAACATTAATTTTTTACCGCTTTCTAATACAAGAAAGTTCAATATTTGCTCTAAAAGATTACATGCAAATGGCTGAAACAAATTTAACTGCATGTTTCGGAGAAGATTAGTTTCAGGAGAAATATTTTGAACATTCATCAGAATAAAGGGTTTAGCAGGTCGAGATGGTAATAAGTCTCATTATAGGATTATCATAAAACATTGTACATTTGATTCGTTATCAAAATTAATCTCTCTGGCGAAAGATTTGACTCAAAGTCCACCCCCACCACCACTAGGGCCAGTAAGGATTATTTCTAATTTTCTCAATATTTTTGTTCCAATTTGTACTAGACTCTTTTAACACATTGGAATGTTTTCTCTCTGATTGACAAATCCATGCGAGAATCGAAGACGAGCGTAAAGCACTGTAAGTATACGTATTCGCATGAAAAAGAATTTCGTAATTAAATTAAGAATAGTTTCTGAGTCTGATGAAAATATTACGATTTGACCTTTTTCTAGTTCTTGTAAACGCGTGAACTTGTGTCAAAACTTAACCAAGAAGACTGGAAGTTTGAGCGTCAAGTAAAATTGCTACATTAGAGTGCATAATACATTACGTACTAAAGTACATAATACAACTTTTTGTTTCAAAGTAAGAAAATACATTTTACATATTATTAGTTTATATATGTGAATATTATTAGAATTCCGAAGGTGATGAAGTTATCTAAAATCGGTATCACTACTCATTACGTAATCTCATAACACATTTTACATCATTATTATACTGTACTATTGTATAAAACTATGTGTAATTATGTCAACACATTATATCCCGTTATAGGTAATATATTTATGCTTTGGAGCAGGACCTCTACAGTACTATGTTAAAAATTGAATTCGCAACTAGAATATTTAACAATAAAATGATTGTTAAACAGTTAATTATAAATGTATATAATACTCATATATACTTTTCGCTACGATTTATATGTTAACAACAATGTATTCGAATGTATACTTGCCTATTTGTCAACAGATATCCGAAAATAAATTTGAAGACACTATAATGAATATTTATCTGTAGATACTAATGTTAACCACGTCAGATAAATATTCTTTCTTTATTAATTTTTTATTAACAATAAAATTAATGTAAAGTATTTTTTCAAAGAGGTCTCCGGATATGCATATCTGTATCATGCGCATCAGGGTTTGAGGTATGATGTTACAATATCCCGTATGGGCGTCAGCTTCGTTAGATCCATCATGGCGCATGCGAATACTTAGGCCCGATATGCCACAACCTTAAACGAGTGTTTAAACCAGCGCTATCCATCTTATTTCAGTCTGCGGGCAATTTTCAATCCACATTCTATCGATCAGGCCGGGTCGGGATTGGATGGATTTTACAAAATGTTGCCTGACAAATAAAACTAACGGATCATATTTATTTGTAACATGATAGGCTATATTGATTCTTGTTAACTGATTTAGATTACGTAAAGCTGAAAACATTAAATTTCTATATTTTCAAAAAGTGTTTCCGAATTATTTCTTTATTTTCAGACCGTATTTTTAATGTGAACCATTATAATAAAATGGTGTCTTATTGTAATGTAACGGGGTAAATCCGATCACCATTTTCGATTTCATCCCACCCGATATGCCACGTCAAAATTTTATTTTGACAGCACAGATTTATAACACAAAGTTGTATCCCCTCCAACGTTTGATGTAAAATCTTCTATATAATATGAATTTTTGTTTGTTTCTTCTACATGCGTTCCTATACTATTCATGCGATTGTGATGAAACTTTGGCATGTTGTTGTGCACATGCCCGCAAAAGTTTCTGGCATAGTGAAAAAAAATAAATTAATCCGTCCCTAAGGGGTGAAATGGGGGTTAGAATATTTTATGTATACCTCACCATAACTCTTGAATGCCACGAAAAATTTCAACCAAACTGGATACATTTATGACACTATCTGAAAATAAGCACTGTGGGTGTACGACATTCCTGTCACCCCTAAGATGGGGGAGGTAATAGGGTGACATGTGAAATGATGGAAAAATCGGATATTAGACTCGACACTGCACTTTTCGATGCTGTTGAGATAGATGAGGATGCATTGTTAGTTCACAATCAGTCCACATCGGAGGTAATATATCCTAGCATAACCAGGGTAGGGGTGGTAACGGGTAAAAGGTAATAATAAGAAAAACTTACATTGGTGTTGAATTCAAAGTTATTCAAGACGCGCAACAGAGTCACGCTCTTAATGTCACTTGAAACCACGTCCACCAACGTTAATCAGTTCCATTCTCACTGGAAATCAATAGGAAGGTGAGAAAGGATAAAATTGCAGACATATTACTTAATTGACGAAAGAAATGCCGCAGATATTCAGCTAGTGTACTCTAACTTGCAGGTCGCATACATCCCGCGCACAGCCAGTTGGACAGCGCCGGACTAAACCATAAAATAAACGATACAGAATTTTCTATACCTTCTTTCGGAGCGGCACAAATCATGTTGCTAGTGATGATGCCAAACCAAGAGTCATTACAAGTGGATAAATTCACAACAGGGACGCTCACTTCATGAAGGATATGTTTCTCACTCTCTTCGGGACCTGTACCCCATCCAGCGATGATGATTGAAATTCCCTCAGTTGGTGGTTTATACACAAGCCGAATAAGATTGTCCTCTGAAAAGAAGCGTTCACCTCGAACCTGCGAGGAAAAAATGAAGTACAATAATAAAAAATTCATTGTCAAAAAAGTAGTTACAGTCTATGTATGACCACATGAAGGACAATAAACTAATTTACTATCCGGAAGTAAGAGAATGACCACCCCACCACTTCCGATCACGATCCCCAAGGGGAGAGACGGATTTATCATTTCAACACACTCCTATACTAAGATAAGGATAAAAGTAGTTCAGTACGTGTTATAATTAACAGAATAGCAACAAATTTGTATTTAATAAAACAAAAAAGTTATTTCTTTTTTATGTATTATTTCAATAGACGCTCACATGTATAAAAAATACACCTGTACCCAAAGGAAAACTGGAAGAGTGGAGAAAACTCCGAGCCAGGATATAAACGGCGTAGTTCTGAGCGACTGGTTTACTCATCGCCAGCACAGGGGAAAAATCTATGAGAGCTAGGTGTCGTAAGGATGTTCGAGTGCGCGCGTCAAGAGATATATGTGCATCGCTCACACACAAGGCAAACAAGCTCAGCAAAAAAGAAACCTCAATAAAGAACAGAGCTCTACCACTCTGGGGAGGAAAGACTCCATTACTACCTGTCCACCACCTATTCACCGCTAAATGACCATGTGACCCGGTTCAGAGAGACTTCGTATTCTCTGACACGTTTGCCACACCGGTAGACCCCGGTACCAACACTGTCTCCCTTAACCTTCATTTACTCTACCATAGCTAACTATTATCTCCACAACTTGGCAACACTGAAAACAACTGAACAAGTGGTCCTATGAGAACCACTGACGGCTGTACAAGCGTCGAGTGGACGAACGAATTCTAAGTAACTACGGACCGCTGTAGTGATGCCCGGGACAAATAGTAGGGCTTGAACATAATAGTCGGTTGTGGATACATAACGACCTTGCCACCCGGTCTACAGTGCCACCATATCAACCACTAATATGAAACTATCGCGATGCATACCGTTAAACCGGAGCTCCCGATGTCTGCTGCCTGCAACTGGGTAAGTGTGCATTAAAACGTGACATCTTTCTTCGGGAACTCTCATTCTCCTTGCTGTCCTACCTCATAGCTATTAAGAGCGGGATGATAGAGAAGCCTTGCCCAACTCCCCAAGGTGGCGTGACATAAGTCGCTCCATAGGTGTCCCCCATACCTCCAACGGGAACGCAACCCACGAAATAGGTAATTGAAATGTTGACGGAATGTTGCTTTCATATAGTTTAGGGTCTCTAAGATACGATTTAAAAAAATTCATTTCAAGAACTCTTTCCATGGGAAACTTTTGATATACTGTCTTAATATTCATCTGATTGGAAATAATTTTTGGATTTGATTCTTATATACAATACAACGACTTAATAATTTATATAGTGGAAAAACTCAAATATTGTTTTACTGCAATTCTAATTACCCGGTGATGATAGATATAGGAAAGACCAAAATGGGATATGGAGATTCTTCGTATTAGGTGCATGAAACGTCGTCGAGTTTATAGGGAGTTTTATGTTACTGACGAAGCCCTTAAGATAAATCCTTTACGTCTTGTGTAATCAAGAATATATATAAGTCGAAGTCGAAATTGGTACTATATAATGAGATTATATAAATATTCATAAAAATGCTTTTTTTCCTGAATCTTGTTTTACGTAAATAAATGTTCTAGTAACAACTAATGTTCATGAGGAGAATGCAAGCAAGACAAGCTATGAAATAAGCAATTACTATTATGATTATTATTATCACATTTTATCTTCATATCACAATTTGGTTTATTGTTGTTCACACTTTTATTACATTTATTCTGATTTGTATACATTTATTCATACTCACATAAATAAGTCCCACATCTCTGTCATATGTCCGTTCAACATACAAAGGATGGACATAACAGTCTTTCAAACAATTCACAGGAACATCTGGATTATTTTGCCACGGTCCCCATTCTGTCTTGTCCCAAACAAGGTACCGTGTTGAGTTCTCTGTGCTGAAATATTAATAAAATCAGTTTAGAGTATTTATTTACAGCAAGACTTTACAAAATTATTTCAATACAGCTCAAGAATCTCAGTTTGTTTCTTTACTGATTTCTAAGTAACAAAAATAGTGGGCCAGAGATTATGTATATCTTCACAAGTAACTACAAAGTTGGAGAAAAAAATCAGAAATAATTGTCAGTAACGTCACCACGATATCAATATTCCTCATCAAAATTGGTACGCGTATATACACCATGCACGTCCATGAATACGATTTCAGTGAGAGCACGACGCCTGGAGAAATTGAACTTGACAAGAATAAGTTTAAAATAAAGAATGTGAAGTGATGTATCAACACTAGGGCTAAGTCGACAACATGAAATTACGTACTGATGAAATGTGACTCTTCAGTGAAAATGTAGGAAGTACATGGAAACAAGAAAAAGAAATAGTTTTGAGAGAAAAGCTTTTTGAGAAAATCAGGGTTCAGTCTAGTAATGATCAGTGAAGAGTATCAATGAAGAGAAATGACAGAATAATTTTGCTGGAATGTTTCATATGAAATTAAAAGGGGTGCTCTGTAAATTGAGAGAAGAATTCCAATAATTACTATGTAATTGGTGACGAGAATTAGTCAGAGCAAGATGAGAGATAAAGTAGAGAAGCTTGGATGAGTGACGGCATTCTAATTCTACAGAAGTCGTAAAAAGCTTTGTATTGAGAGGAAACGTTATAGCTTTTTGTGTAAACATAATTTATAGCCTACAGCCATCGACCAACATAATAAATTCTTTTTTTTTAAAATTGAGGTAAGTACTATTCCCCCCAGGATACCATGGAATCATTCGACTCGTGTAATTGAGGGTGTCTTCTACTATGTTCACTGATTTTTATTCCGACCTTGTATTAAAAAAATATTTTTAATCTAATAAAACTGGATGTTATGTGAAATAAATATTAAAAAATGATACGGGTACCTAAATAACGTATGTGTGATATGTCTCCTTTTATATTGAAAATAGAACTTCTTTCAATGACGTACGTGTTTTTTCTATTCTTCGAAAACCTTCTATTTAAAAAAAATGTAAGTAACTCTTCCATATAGGAAAACAATTGTATAATTAGAATAACACAACTGAATAAAAATAATCTTACTGTCGAATACAATGAGCTGCTGTT
Source organism: Laupala kohalensis (assembly GCA_002313205.1). Taxonomy (NCBI): domain Eukaryota; kingdom Metazoa; phylum Arthropoda; class Insecta; order Orthoptera; family Trigonidiidae; genus Laupala; species Laupala kohalensis. The sequence continues at coordinate 56,682 of NNCF01132741.1, forward strand.
ACAACCCAACGCTCAGCAATAGCAGATCCACCGCACATGTCATCTTCTTGAGCTTGGTTTCGGAAATGGATTTGGACCTACAGTTTTCAAATGAACAAGGTAATATTTTTCTTAAATAATTCTTTGTAAAAATATTATTGAAAACGAATTAAAAGAAATATTTTACCACAAATTTAAAGTAATTAATGTTTGTAGGTGATCCTCCCACGACGGCTATACTCGCTGAAATGAAGACAAAAATAACAGTGGAAATGCCATTTAAACACTCAAGAATTTTTTATACACAGAGGGAAGAAATTTATTATCAACTTCATTTAATATATTCCAAATATTACTGATAATCTCTAAAAATTTAATATCACCTCTCTAAATATTTTTCAATTTGTAACTCTTTTGCATTTTATATACTTGCAGTTCCTATAGTTTCTTCAAATATTTCACCCTCCTCATAATTGCAGAAGTCAAACAAAATATGACAATTCTGTATTCTATTCACACGACAAATCACCATGTGGACAGTACGTGTCGATATTATGAATATTTTTTTTTAATTGAAAGTTCAGAATTTAACCTAAAAAAGTACGCAAATATCCAAAGATTCTGTAGGAACTGTACACCCTTTCCACATAGCCGCATCTTCTAAGGTACCTTATTCGTATTGTAAAAACTTTTGAGACTATTGAAAATGTTAGTTCTGGGTAAAGATTTTCTCTGTGGTATTTAAGACTATTTTCTATGCTTTTTCGTCATGGGTTTCGAGGCTGTACGAATTTGATATAATTAGTTTTTTTATACTTTCGTGGAACCTTATGAATTACAAGAATGAAAATTTGTGAATGAATTCTTTTCACGAATGCCTGTGAAGGAAAATTGGAGGTGAAAGTGGATTATCTGGTATCCTACTTATTTTAGCTTCTCTCTTGGTACGTAAAGTATTTTTCCGTATAATAATCATCGGATGATAAATTTCCAAATATTCTCCAAATTTCAGAGTGTTGTATGCAAAAGACGACAATGGTGAAAAGATTAAACATACCTGTCCCTCCTTCAGCAAAAAAGAAAACTTCGCATGAAGTTAAGAAAAGCAGAAACAACGTAACAAGGATCATCTGCAATTGAAGAATAGTTTTCTTTATACAGCAATACTGATAGACCAAGTAACGAATAATTTTCAAAATCGATATCGGTTCCATATATCTAGAACATTTAGATTCAAAATATGGTTTTCTCTTTAAACTTTATTAAGTTTGCCAATCATTAACGAAAGTTTTTCAAGTAGATTTAATCTTAAAATGCGCAATTTATAAATAAATTAGAAATTAGGTTATCTTCCATTAATACAACTCGGGAATAAAAAATAAATATATAATAATAACTCATGGATCGAGAGATAAGGAATAATAAAANGATTCCATTGAAATGTTAAAGTTATTCCGTTTTAATTTTAAGTTGTTTTGAATAAACAAACACATGCAAATTAATTAATGTATTTAATTGACTTAGGGTTTCTATTTAAGTATGATCATCATTGTACTACAATATGAAAGAGAAATTTGATTTTTTAAGAAGGTCAACGTAACTCCTTCAGCACCCAAAAACAATCAAACACAAACACATATGGTTGGAGAGTACAATAAATAAGGTGCTTTGGTAGCAAGATTACGAGATAGTACCGTATTAACTTGATAACATTAAAAGTTTCGTAAAAATATCAAATTATTTAACGTTGTGTAGGTTCTCAGCGGGATTTGTTCTACAAAATACAGTTTTATTTGAAAAATCATCAAATTAACCTTCAACAGGGATTTTCAACAGATTTCCTTTCAACAGAGTCTCGGCTATTTTAGATTGTTCGACAAGAGAAAAAAATATCTCAAACTAAAAAAATTACAAATATTAACGAAAAGTTCTTATGAATATAATAATATTGGAAATTTGTGTATAATGCACAAATTAATATACTGTTGTAACACGCCGAATAACACCATGAACATGATTAAATACTAGTTACTTTACAAAAAGTAGAGTAAATAAATATATGATTGTTGGATATTTGTGGGATATGTCACATTCTATGTCATCATATCCTACTGCCGAGCTACGAGAGCATTGACTTCAGCTAATCAGAGACCATACACATTCCGCGTACCCAAAACCTTTCATTCCCTATTTTCTTCTCCTGTCTGGCACAAAGCAGAAGAACCATGCTACAAATCTGTAAATATCTACACGTGTATTGGGTAAAACAAATAAAAATTATCGTGCTTTGATAATTAAGAGAAATTTAAATTTTGGAGGAAATAGTTCTAAAAACTTCAGCACTCGGGAGCAAACGGACAATACATATGACTGGAGAAAACCCGGGAGCTTTTTAATGTCCTTTGTGTACCGAAAATGTGAAAATAATATTAAGTAGTCTTGTGAAAATGTTGACCTCGGTGAAAATGTCACATCTTTTTCGTGTGCATTCATTGAGCACGCACCGCGATTTATAGTTGGACAGTTTCTTTCTATGTTTAAGTCATTTGTTTTGTGCGGTTTTGCGCGGTTTAATTTTCAATTGTTTTGAATTTCAAAATTATTTTAAATAGGTTACAATGGAAATTGGGGAAATATTATTTACCCACAAAATGCAAATCCTGTCGAGAGAGAAGTCACATAAACTTAGCTAATGTGTAATAAAACTATAAGAGATTAATCAGTACACTTACTTTGAAGTCGAATTTGGAAATCCCCTTTCTGGTGGAAATCGAACAACCAAGTGAAAGATTGGAAACTTCACTTCGTTCTTTTATGTGAACTACTCGAAGGCCACTCTTAATCTTTCCCAAGAAATGTGCATTATCCTTCAGAAACTATAGCACGAAGTTTTGCATGTGAGTTGGATATGAGTAGCGAACACACGTTTCCTTCGAAGTGTTCCAGGTAAAAAAATTACCAAATCATCAGTAGTGTCTATCACGGGACATACTCTAAACGGGAAAATTCAACGGAAGACTTTCTGCACGAGATGAGAACAAAATATATTGAACCTATTACTACACAGTTGTTCTCCATAGCACTGCTGACACACACACACACACAAAAGCAAATGGACCGACATTTTCCGAAGCTCAGGATTGTGAGTTGACTTTCCTCCTAAATATATCACCATGTAATTGAATTACTTCGAAACACACTCATAATCTCTGCAGATACTAATGAACAAATGAATTCCGCATGTAATATATGTACAAATTTATCGTCAAATGATAGCCACACATCTATCATGTTTCCTGTTTAACACATAAATAGTGTCTGGTATTTTTGGAAAGACTTAAGTGGAGTCTCATCGTTTTATATTGTATGAATAGCAAATTCTATTTATCGGGATTTCCATCTTCTGGCCGAGAACACCGCAGTATGATTCGCTGACAACGCTAACAACACCAAAGGTTAAAAATTGCCCCTTCCATCATGTCTTGTCATTTCTAGCTGGAAATGTGTTCCGATAATAAAAAATTACAAACATCAATAGATCTAATAAACATAATTCGTGGGGATGAGGTGATTATATAAGACCATGATATTTTTTTTATTATGAATCGGTTTACACAGGTTCATCGGTAAATTACACTCAGCTTCGACGGACGTGTGTAAGACTTTCAACAGCAATAAACGTCAAGGAGAAGAAGAAGAGAGAGCCGAATTCCTGGGAACAATTATTTCCCGTTTTTTGCCTTCGATAGTTCCCATTAACCGATTCATAGAAAAAAGATTCACTTGTTCATCCCGTACATATTTACTAGATATCAGGAAATGACAGTCGAGACCTGGTCCTCAAAGAATAAATAATGAATATTTATAAACGATTATAAGATATAGTACAAAATTAAATAATTGTAATATTTAATTTTGTACTGTATCTTACTTCATAAATCCGTAGTGGTGCACAGTGATTAATTTTTTGTAAAATGTTCAGATTGTTAAAAAATAAATTGTGTATTTAAAACTCTCGATACTGTAAGGAACTCTGTCAGTTTATTTTTATCATCGAGTGACACATTTTTTCTCATTCCTTCCACTTACCTTCCAGAGGCATCATCTACATATAAAATTGCACTTTCGTACAAGGTTATGCAATGTACATAACGCACATAGTTTTTGGGGTTATTTAAGGAACTAATTGAATTTTTCGATTTAATTGAGCGCAAATCCACCTTTTCCTTCAGTTCTTTCTTTGTGTCTATTTTAACCTAAGTATGAGAAAGTTCAATTACGAGTCGGGGTTTTCAAGGATTTTCGATGAACTTCGATTAAGATCTTAGATGAGAAAAGTCAAAATTTCAGTTCAGTTCTTTTGACGTGGTGGTAAGGATTTGTTTGTGTGAGAAGTGCTAGCAAATTCAACATTATTCAAAAATGCAACGAGGAAAGCGTGGGTATTTCCAAGACCCAAGGTTCCGCCGCTATCAGAGAACCGATTACATTTAAACGGGTAATAACAAACGATATTCTGGAAGAACGAATTAGCAGTTGTACATGACATGTAAATTTAGACCAAATCGTGTTAAAGTGATTTTGTCACTACTACTACTACGGATAAATGAGAATCTACTTATCGAGACACAACATTTTCCAGCAACTGAGGCTGTACTTCGTGAACAGAAATTGCGAGCAGCGATCAAGGTAGGTCAAATATGGGGTATTGTGGTCTCCACTTTTGAATCCAATGTGTCCTCTCGACATATGTNTCAAATATGGGGTATTGTGGTCTCCACTTTTGAATCCAATGTGTCCTCTCGACATATGTGGTGGTGGAAGAAAGCTCCAGAATAATCCTGGTCTTCAGATTGCGCAGATTTGCCGCGGATCTGAGAAGCAAGTAGTGAGATGGACGCAAAATGTGGCTGCAGAACACTATGCAATGATTTTAGATGGTAGTGCCGCAATGCAGGACTGCCAGGTTTTTGCCATGTGAATTCTTCGTAAAATGAGATAGAATGTTCCACTTGTATTCCTTCATGTAGCACTTGAATTCCAATTCAAGTCAATAAAAATTAAAGGTCAAACCGTATCTGCTTTTGTTTTCGCGTCTCCACAGTTGGACATCGAGAATGACGACTGATGAAAATTTTGAAGGAGCCATGAAAAATTTTAATTTTTGTAATTAATATTTTACAATGTTATTTTGTAAAATACATCTTAAATTTCACTTTTACTTCATATTTGATTCGAGTGACCATACTTATTTAGAAAGATTCCTTACACGGCCATGTTTCGACACAGAAGTTCTGTTCGAAATTGTTCAAGTCCCTTCAATGGAATATGTTCAAGTTTTCTGCTCGCGCTTTAATATTTATATTATTTTATGTCTCTAGTGTCCTTTCAGTGACCCAGTATCGTCCTTTCCGTGCTTGCGAGTGCTAAAATCAAATTACCAAAAAAGAAACAACAAAACTGTTCAAGTACATGTTCAACTTCAATAATGACTTCTGATTTATTCTTGGCGTATGAATATCATGTGTAAACTACACCAAGATCTCCTCTGTAGCTTTAAAAAATCTGTAAAATTGTGGATATTTTGGTACCCTAGAAAGGGGTGATAAACTAAAAAATTTCGAATGTCCTGCGCGTCAAATCGCTCGAATGTTTTCAGAGACTAATTGTGACAAAGGACAAATTTTTGTCACAATATGCCACGTATTTTCTGTAGCCTCACGCATTATGACGGTGTACGTACTACGACCATGACGCTTGCTATATCTTGCTTTCATCTCTCTCTGTCCGGAGTTAGTATTTGTCAAAAATACAAGAAAATTGGTATCAATGTATTTACAAAATTACGAGATATAACTTTTATACGAAGATTTTTTCATGCAATTTCAAAGTAAAACATATTTGATAAAAAATATAAAAAAAGCCTATGTGAATAATCTGTTTTTTTCCACATAATTTCTATAATTACTGAAAAAATATGTTCTATCGCCAAAATGAAGATAATTAATATTGTAACCCGTGTAATGATAAATAAAACAGAAAAGACTTGAGTTTAACCCGTTCATTACTGACACAGATAACGGATTTTCCATAAATGTTCACATTTTGCAACTTAGAGCTTTACGTCAATTCTTTTCAAAAATTGATCTTTTTAGACCTTTATTGACTGGGATTTTAAGTCGCGGAAACTCAACTAGAATATGGTAAATTATTTTTTCTTGAATTAAAAAAAAACTAAGAAAAAAGTTAAGAAATCTAGAAAAAAGAAAACTTTAACAAGGAAATTTTAAAGATTACGATTAGCTAATTTTCCTGGTATCATTCGGGTCATAGGCGACAATATATAAAGGATAATAATAATTAATAAATGTGTGATAAAATATTTATTTTACAAAACATTGTCGCAAGGGAGCACGTATGGCCAAGACGACGCAACACAGTGCAGGAAGCGGGGTTAGTAGGCCACGGTGACGCAGGTAGAAATGAGTATAAATAAGAGACATCAGGAGAGAGACAGTTCTCAGCAGGAGTAGCCTCAGCTCAGAGGAGTAGACGAGAGAGTGAGGAGAGGAGAGACAGACAGTGAGCTGGAAAGGACCGAGGTTATGACACCCCGCTAGCTTGCGTCACGTATCGCACGTGACACACCAGGGTGAATTACCTCCCCCTTTGAGCCACCCCGCCTGTAGAAGTCGCATCCGAATCGACCACCATGGCTGCATCTTCACTGGCCAGCGCCTGTCCACTTTGTACTCCAGCCGCTAACCCCAGCTACGTCCTGCCGCTGCGTCTCTGGTCTGACATGTCGTGAGTATTAAACTGACTTCCGCACACTTGGTGTTTCTCTAGGAACAGGCTACCCCTTATTCCTCCACTCTCCCCCTTCATCCCTTCTACTTCCCTCCCCCTCTCCCTTTCCCCTTGTCGCCTCCGCTCTCAACCCCGTCCTGGCAACCGCTCGACTGGGCTGACAGCAGGCACCACGACAACATATTTTTACCAGTTAAGCGTAATGATTCTTGTCTTGAAAAAAAAATTACACTTGCCATTACAAAATGAATATTACAATATTTCGTTATACCTAATATTACGTAATAATAGCATGAGAAAAACCCGTCGAATTCCATTTTCGTGTGCTGGTAGTAACTAAAAAGAGCTTACGGTCTCTTTTAGGTGATTTTACGTTTCTTTCTTATTTTCAGGTTTGTTAAGACCGCTCTTGTTAGATGCAACGAGACATACAAACAGTACTTGCAAAAATACTCGCCATTATCACCAGAGACGTTTTCTTTAACACCTGACTTCAAAAAAACGTTGTGAAAAAATTTATCGAACTTCAACTTTGTCTATGTTTTAAGTTCAATGATTATGGTTCATCTAAAAAAACGTTACTGCAATAACCCTTTTAGTTTTCATGAACATTGTTAATAAACATCTTAAACACATTTCGTCACATAAATGTCTCATAAAATTTTTAGTACTCATTCTGCGTAATTGGACGAAGTAAATCATGCAAACGAAGTATCTTTGATTTCGTCTAAATGTGTCGCCTATAAGACCATTAAAAAATAAAGCTACTTGACCCTATTTAAAAAAGGATAATACTTGACTACTTGAATCCCGACAAATTACAGTTTTGACGCGTCTGACCATGTCAGTATAAATTATGTTGTTAGATAATTGTGAGTACGTGACTTATGTGACATTGTGAGGTATTATTTACTATTCATATGTTCTGATGTCCTGCACACACAATTATTGTTCAAAATGAAACCGAGCGAAACTCGCCTTCAACTGGTAGATGTGTGAAGTAGTATCTACCTTATCATTTAAGTCAATGCAATAATCTTTTGCTAAATAAAGGTAAAACGTCCGTATTATCGAACGGAATGTTAGTTTCATTCGAGTTTAGCTAGATTTTATGTATCAGTATGACACTTGCATGGACATGAGAGTAGTCTCCGTGTTAATGTGCGATTGGGGACATTGGTGTGATCGTAGCCAGCGGCGCAGTGAAGTAGTTGGAAGCACTTCTCCTAGTCATTATCAATGGCCCAAGTACGATTATCAGGACGCGTGCGCCGCAAGTTGGCATCGCAAGGGAATGCGGCGCTTCGGTGCTCTGACGTAACGCTCGGCAAAACACGACCTCTGAGTCTCACGACGCAGTTGGCGGACGGACTCCGAGGAAGTTGCAAACCCTCTACTCCCTCAACCAGAGTGGAATTTCAAACTTCATCTGGTGGCACGAAGAGTGCTATAATCGAAAGTTGAAATCTTCGCTGGTGCAAATTGATTTCCCTTCGAATAAAATATTTTTGATTTTATTTTGCAAATATATAATAAATTTGGTGTCGAATGAAACGTTTTTCAATAAATTTATTGTCAAAGAAGCAATTACGACTGCGTATGACCACGTCGAGAACGTCAAAGTAATTTACTCTCCGGAAGCGAGCAAGGACTATCCAGACTATACGCGCTATCACACCAACACCGATAAAGGTTCCTAAGCCAGAGGCGGCTAAAATTCACTCCTGAGATCAGCATAAAATAGTCCGCTACGTATCACAATATTAACAGAATACCAACAAATGTGTATTTTCATAATACAAAAAGCTATTTTAAAAGTGCGTACTAATAAAGGATTATATTTGACATAATACTGGGTTTATAAGCGTGTACAAAATTTCAGTCATTTAAGACAACGGAAACTGGTTAAAAAGTTCCTTGCAAGGTTTTAACTAAACAATTGAACAATCAAAGAAGTGAATATAAATAAAACTATGTAAAAAGCAGTTACAAATCCGTTGGAATGAAGAGAGATCAAAAATGAAAATCTTTGCCAATTTTACGGTTTCGCCTACGAATAAAATATCGTTATTACTCTTTTTAATAAATAATAATTTTATTATTAAAAAGCCACTTACAAACTGGGTCTGACAGCGAGGAGGACAATAAACTAATTGACTCCTCAGAAGTAAGCAAGGGACTATTCCATCAATTCCGATCAAAGGCCCAAAGGCAGTGGCGGTTTAATATTTCTAAAAGGAGTATTTAACAATTCTTTACTTTTTTCAATATATTATTTCCCAAAGAATCCTGACTTTTAAAATCTCTCAAGAATTTATTTCGCGATTTCTGCAATTAACTTCAATACTTAAGGTTTACTCGAAATAAAAATGTTGATACGACTCAAATTTAATTGCTGTAAAACATATACCGTGTCATTTAATGTGGACCCTCACGAATTAAACTTCATGTAACTCTATAAATTCACACTTTTCTTAATTTAAAATTATAGCGTATGCTATTCTATGATCACAGGTTTTTCTAATATTGTCAATATTTCAATTGGTTTATAATACGATATTCGCTTTGTTTTATTTTACAATTGGTTACATGGTACAATGTTTTCTACAGCATTTAATGTCTTATTTTTGTAGCCCTGAAGATGGTCGCCACGCGTTCAAAAAAGCTTTAAGCATCAATCAATTCAGAAAGAGGAAAAGAGAAGAGAGAATTCTGGGGGTGGACTAACTGAAGCGCTACCCGTAAAAAATTATTTTGCTCATCAGAGATTGTATTACCCGAAACGTTTTCAAATTAGTAAATTTTCCTTGATTAACCAAATAGCTTTCATTGGAAAGAAGAGATTTTGAGATGTTTTGTCAGTCATAGTTTTGAAAGGAGTAACCTAAATAAAAAGAATAATTTTGAATTATATTTTTTTGGAATAGGGTGGTCCAAAGTTGTTTTCTATTATTACCACAATTTATTTTATTTTCCGCGTAACAGATGGAATTACATGAACGGATGTACTTGAAAAAACGACATAACACAAAAAGGAAGAGAGACAATGTTTTCCTCCTTTATTTCTTCCCGTTTTAATTCTTCTTTATGATGCGTGGTTCGACTCACAATTTTTCAGAGAACAGAATATGACACGTTTTCAATGGAGATTCAAAATGTTATAAAGTTTTAAAACCTGACGAGAGTGATCTCGTGGGAACTCAGCTAGTGTTTTTATTTTCATCTTGCAACTTCGCATCAGCGTTGCTTTTATGATCAGGTACCAGGAGCAATGTCCTCGTGTTGCGGAATAGAGAGGAGAAGAACTAGATGTAATAAAGAATTATCGTTTGAAAGCAGAAAATTATTTTAAACAAGTTTATAAACGTTGGACACTTTTGATACACGGGAAAAATAAATAACCGTAAATAATATTTTTCTCTAGCAAATAAATAAAAGTTAAATCAATACAAAAAAAAGGTATGATTCTTCTGGTCTCGATCATTTCATCTAAGAAGACAAATATTGACGTTTTATGAGAATTTACCTCGGGGAAAAATCTTACATCACATCGAGACGATGAAATATTTTTTAATTCACAACACAACGATATGTTGATATTTACTTGATAAGTGTTATTAACCCATATGATAAATTTCGTACTAGAATGATAAAAGTACGAGATGCCGTCGAGAAACGACGAAAAGTGCGCTCTTTCCTTCTTCAACCCGCAATAAAAAATCAGTCAACAATTCAACATATTTTGCTTGATATCGATGAACGCCTAAACATAAGTAGTAGACATGATAGCTAAACATACTATAAAATTTTCTACCTCGTGTCTCAGCTACACATACTAAAATTTCCGCGTATGTCTCAGCTAGTGCTTTTTTATGCTGACCACTCTCCCCCTTCCCTCTTCGATAGAGCTAAAAAAGTTTCGTTAACTTATCGATCAGAGAAGGATAACGACATCGGGTATATTGATTATTTTACAGGGACTATTGTTGCTGTGACTATGTGACAAGAGAATATTATCTTATTTCTTAAATTGCACTCAATGCTTTCAATATTTAGTCCTCCTTGTTCCTTAATTCGTTTCTACTGATTCTCTCGTCAAATCAGTGACGGAATAAGAAAAAGTAATTGAGCTGTCAGACTCATGCAAGAAGTTGGAATAATGGAGAGATCCTCGCTTGAATACTTTTACTAATCAGGAAAATTTAAAGTGACGACTGAATTCTGTGAAATGAAAAGTGTCACCGAAGCACCATCTCTATTCCCGCAGACCCTACACCTTTACTCGCACTCCCAACATGCCATGATAATTATGATTCCTTTCTGTAGTTTTCTGATATCGTATCTATATCTAATGTACTGTTCTGCAGGGAAGAATGTTACTCTGTTGTGAGGTATATGCCAGATGAAAACCTCATTTTAAGTTAAGAATACTTTTACCACAATGTTAATGTAATATCCCCACACATCATGTGTTCATTATTAATGCAAGATGCGGTAACTACACTTTGTTCAACTTATTTTAAACTTCGTTTGTGCTCCTAGATTCTTTGTTTAATATTGGACAAAGAAGTTAATTATTACAAATGCGTCATATCAGAAATTATATTCATAAAAAATACACTCGGGAGTTTGAATTTTCGCACAGACACAGATAAGCTATTTGGTATATACAATACAATATAATAATATGTTTGTGTAGTTTCTACTTTTTAGTGGTTTTTAATAAAATTTGTAATGTTTATATTTATGTTTAATATCATGTTTCTTGTTATAATTTGAACGACTTCAAAAGAAAGTCAAAACCTTGTGAGTTTATATCACAAAATATATACTGTTCGTACTTAAATGGTCGTAAGTCTTGTATTATTTATTTAATCTGAATGTATAATGGACGTTAATTGTAGTAACAATATTAATATTTTTTTGCGAAATTTGTATTATTTTAACTTCTTGTCGTAACCAAGTCACCATCTACAATACGCCTTCCTATTAGACAATCTTGCAAAAATAAATCGCTGAGCATGAATAAAAGATTAGTTGCGATTCGAGCCGAGAGTTCTCGTTGGCATCAGTCGAGACACATCGAGAGTTTCGACCACCACCACCCTTCCGATTGATACCAGCAGCCAAAGCAATGACGTTCACCCAGCAAGTNATACCAGCAGCCAAAGCAATGACGTTCACCCAGCAAGTGAAACGACTTCAAATTTTAAAACCCTCATCCCATACAGAATGCAAGTAAAAACACACATTTTCGCGGATCCATGAGTGATTTCCCGCGTAAAACCCACGCGTCGCTGGATTTCGTTTACTCATCAAACAGTTGCGTGAGAGATTCGAACCGCAACCCAATTACGAAGTCTCCTCTCGCGTTCTATCTCGTTGTCACAGCACCCATTGCAACAGCGTTTCATTAAGAAGTCTGTTCATGCGTGTTGCGGGCGCATAGTAATGAAGACAGCAATCGACTGTAAGGATTACTCGACCGCTTTGACTGGACTACGGTCGCCGATGGATCCTATCGACAAACGAGGATACTCCATCTGTTTTCAAGTAACTTGACAACCTCTGCAAGAATTATAGTGTAGGAATTTCTCCCCATCTGACGTTTCTTTTCAACTTCTACACCTTCTTTATTCCCAACAGAGAAAAATACTTCCATCTCTCGTGATTGTCAAAATTAAGCATTAATTTCAGAGAATACATGCTCATTATTATTATGAGGTACTCTAAAAGTTTATTATGTTTATGAATATTTTATATAAGAATTTATTATTTTAATCTTTATCATAAAAAATAGTAAATTGGATAAGTCTATAGTAGGTCATTATACATAGTGTGTACATGAGAACTTTATCCGAAATGACTAAAATACTGAGGTCCTTTTAAATACCCCTTGAATATAATAACATATCCTTGACAATTTTATGAAGTACTGTAATAAAATATGAAAAGATAAGTGTCTCCCGCTCTACATTTTCTATAATTACACCACTGTTTATTTATTTAATGTCTTTTGGCAAAAGGAGGTTCAGGCCATGAGGCCTGCTCTTCCACATAACCGTTGGACTTGGGTAAAGAAATTTGAAAGGTGAATTGTTGGGTTGATAGGGAACTTATGGTATCGAATCGACATTTGTCTGGAGTAGATGAGGGAAAACCTCACTCAGTTCGGCGGAGCAGGGTTTGAACCCACGCTCTACCGCTCAGCGGGATCGTGGATGCAAAGACGCTACCATTATCACTAGCGCTGTCGGAATAACCGCTGTTGACATAACGAGTACAAAAAATGGTTTTTCCAACTAAATATAAAACAAACTAAAGCGGAATCCTTTTAACTTTTGGACAAAATCAGACAATCCCTAAAAACTCATCTCAACCCCTCATCACAAGTCGTCACTAATATTATATATTTACCGTCACATGTTTGAAATGATCTGCAATAAAATTTGCAGTATATGAAATATTTCAGGACAAAATTTGACCGAGATAGCAACCAGCTCATCTTGGAGGACCCTGTCATCCCAATAAAGGGTAACTGGATCAGCCCACTCAATGTTTAAACAGAATACTGCAGGCATTGTCTGGACTTGATCTTCATTCCATTTTATCTTCAGATTGATGTCCAGCGATATAAATAATTGCCGAAGAATCCTATTAGCAAGAGGACACTAAATCATTTTTTTTAAGCAGATACAAACGACGTATGACCGCATGGAGGACAATTAACTAATTTACTCTCCGGAAGCAAGTAAGGGACCATCCCATCAATTTGAATCAAGGCCTAAGACCGAGGTGGATTAAAAAGGCTAGAATACAGTTAGCTTCGTATTATTATAATAGAATACTGACATATTTTTATTTAATAAAACAAATTTAAAACAAAAATATTTCACAAATACGTAATATCATCTGACTATACATTATTCGGAATATATAGTTTATACTTCGTAACTATTAAAATAACTCTAAATTCGAAATGAATTATTACAATGGACTGTCTCCCCTATTCAAGCAGCCCGACTATCAATTACGCCTCTAGTCGAAGGAAAACCGGAGAAAAACCCAGGCCAGGGTGCGAATTAAATCCATTTTTCCCAGGTTCTTTACCATTGTGCTTGAAGTGAAGAAGAAGGCAAATAAGTAAGAAGATAAAACTATTGAAAAAGGACTAACACCTAGATGACTTCGTTGGAAGCAGGCGGTTAAGAATGTAAAAAAATCAATTAATAAATATTATATATTTACCATAAATATTGTTCAACTTATTTTTTTTTTAAACTTAGATCGAATCTTATTCAATTCTAACCTCGTTTCTTCATTTCGCACAACATCACAATTGTCTTAAATTGCGTACATCAAGATATAGAAAACAATAAATGAAAAACCTTTTTTATAAACAAGCTTTTATTTACGCAATATACTGAAACTAATAAAATAAGTTAGGTTTGTATTAGGGTAATGCAATTCCAAATGCTATTACCTCCATACATTTTTCATGTCAGTAGATTCCAGTAGAAATACGCGTACTCACCATTCTTAACGCTGAAAATGATTTTATATTATATGTTGTAATATTTTTGTCTTCAAAAATGTTAATACGAATAATTTTATAGGACAGTGATTGGTTGATAAGTTCTTGGCAAAGTAAGTATTTTGGCGTGACAAATTGATAATACAAATTATCCGTGTGAAACACCTTCCGCAAACATTAACATTATTAGAGAAGTGGGCATAATGATGAGATAAAAGTTCCCTCGGTGTTTGTAATGATAATGAGTTATAATAGAAAGACGATGGGTGTGCAATTCGTTATACTTATGTGTTTGAAGCGACGGATTGTATTTCAGATAACGCTTCCCGGAAATAATTCGACGCAATAAAATACAATCGTAATTAAATCGTAATTAAAAAAAAACTTCTTGAAAGTTTTTATTTGAATAGGATATCATAATATTTCAGTGTCACCGGTATTATAAATTTCATTATTCAGTGCGTAATTTCAGCTCAATCGGATGGCGGGTATTAGTTTAAAGTTCATCTGTAATATTTGGCCCAAACACTCTAACTAACTAACAGGTGAAGTTAAATAAAAGCTTGTAATATACGTCCTATATTATTAGATCTATAACAAGATTGCAATTTTAGTTTCGTCTACAGATTTCAGAGTTTCTTCTGTCTTATCAAAAATACGAATATTTCACTTATTGAGATGTTTTCTCCAGAGAAACTATGATGAAGGTTAAACATGTAAAAAAAAAAAAAAAGAGAGAGAGAAAATCGAAATGATGTTACTTCGCTCATTTACCGTTTACGGACCGCAATATATTACAAAACAATAAATAAAGTTAAAAAGTGAAAAGGGTGCATATTTAATTAATCTGTTACCTGGCGGTGAGGTTCACCGCAATCTAAGAGATTTCTATGTTTGTGAACCAGAAATGGAAAATAATACCCAAATCAAGTACTTCCTAAGGGAGTCGCCTCAGATGAGGAATCTAGTCTCTACGAGACCACCTCAGAGGTCTTTGGGTTTCACAAGTAGAATGAGAATGGTAGACGGGCCCGAGAGGCGAACGGGATGGCGCAGTTGGTAGGCGCATGAGCGCTTAGAGCTCAAGGTCCCGGGTTCGAATCCCGGTCCCGTCTCCCATTTTCATTCGACGTAACATGATTACTTTGACTTGTGTCAAAGATATAGAGAAACGTTGGTTAATTTATTTACGCTCCTAAAGTTTGCAAAACAAATTTTAGCTAATATTTTAACAGGATACTTTTCTTATTAAAAATAAATAGATTTTCGTCAAATATGCAGTTACAACACGTTTTGTTCCGATAATTCCTGTGCAACAATTCGCTGACGGGGAATAAAGGAAACAAAAATACTTATGAATGTTTGTAACTTTTTTTTTAATTTCTCAGGACTTTCACTAGTCTATCGCCGATGGCATGACCCTGTGATGCAGACGTAGCTGCAAATTAAAATATTGACTTCCTCGGCCCCAACTTAATTGTACACTGAAAGCTTGTATCTAAGGATAAAAGACTGACACCGTGTCCATGAAGTTAGAAACTGGCGCAAAATAAAAATATAATTCATTCACATGTGGAATTTGGTAACAGCATCATCAACAAGTTTTGTAAATAAACATAAGAATACAGCAAAATATTAGTGATTGCTAGCTATCAAAGTCATAATGTGTATTAAAACGTATTGTAAATACTCGCGTTCTTACAAGACCATTGCAAACGTTTTTTTTACTTTCCTCACTGCACTTCGCTTTTATACCAAACCTCCGGTGATACTTCAAGCAGGAGAAGGTTCTCACCCTCGCTTGCATCGCGTCTAAACAAAATAAAGTGAGGATTTTGTCCCAATTGTGTTGTAGCGAGGTAACATTTCCAAGGACCAAAACGGATGGGGAGATGGCACTTGATAGATAGAAGTTCCAAAATCATAATTGAATAACATAAGAATTCAACAAACTAAAACCAAGAAAACAAGGAGAAACTTAAAGATTGTAGTATTTGTAAATAAGAAGTTTAGCGTGCTATTAAAGCTCATCTACATGGAGCGGTAAGAGGTGGATGGTAGGTTATTGTTAGTAGGTGGACCGCTTAGCTGGGTTTACCTACAACTCGGCGCACGTGGGGAGGTTAGTAGGAGTGGTTAGCAATAGTGTTGAGTTGAGTGCGAACCTTCGAAGAGAAAGAACGTTTGTGAGAGTGCTCCGCAATAAGCCGACTACCTGCTGGTATCAGTGTTTCGGCCCGTCGACAGCTCGCTTCCTCCCGCGTGTACCTGATCCTGCGGCAGTGCGTGTTGCGTGAAACGGTGGTACTACATAGAGAAGAAAAAAAGAAAGAAAGAAGAAACAAGATAACTTGCAGCATGGTGTCGACGGAGCAGTGGCGTGCGGCCATCAGCCGTTGGGTAGGAGGTTCTCACCCGAAGGGAGGACGACGACCATGCGTAGGCGCTTGCCTTGCGCAGTATTTATTAAGTTTAAGTATTATTTGCATGCTCTTAGTTATAGGTGGCGTCGAGCTGAACCCCGGGCCTGGATCGAGCGACGATTCTGTTCAGGAGGGCTTGCAGGTCGCAGTGAAGGATTTTTTGGCCGGTTAAACCCAAATCCTCTCAAATATCAATTGTTATCGAGAGAGCATGGAGGTACTGGAGTGCCGGGATGTTGCTTTGGAGGTAGAAAACCAATTTATATCTCTCAAGGCCGACTACCTGGAGAACCAGTCCCGGAGAAATAATATTTTGATCTTCGGCGTGCCGGACCGACAGGGCGAGGCGTGGCACGACGCCGAAAGCTATGATCGGGACACCGAGAGGGTGCATCGAGTAGATCGCAGAATAGGCAGAAAGCCTATTGTTGTAAAGATGGCCTCTTACAAGAAGTGGGAGGAAATGTTTAAGGCGACAGCTAAGTTTCTGCGTTGCTCTCCTCTGCGAGAGGCAGAGGATTTCTCCGCGACTGTGCGCCATACGCGCTCTAAACTTGGCCCGTATTTGCAGGACGCGCGGGAGCAAGGCTTCAGAGCCAGCATCCGCTTTGACAAGCTTGTGATGGAAGGGCGAAACTACTCACTCGCGGAACTAGAAGCCTTCCCGCAACGTCCTGAACGCGTGACCAGCCTGAGCGCGTCATCGTCGGCGGCGACGCAGTCACCGTCACCTCCACCGCCCCCGGCTGCGACACCTGCGTCGTCTCACCAGCGGCAGCCATTGCCACCGCCTCAACCCTCAACGCCGGTCAACCTTTGTCCTCGTTGCGAGCCTCACCACCACCGCCACCGCCGATAGCGACGGAGCAACGCTGTTCTCGAAACGGGACCGAGTGCCCTCGCTCCTCTTCCTCGTTGCCAGTGCACCAGCGCCAACAACCCCATCCCACAGAGGCCAGAGTCACCCGACTGCAGGCAGCACAGTGGACGCCCAAAGCGGTGACTTATTACTCCGGAGGAAAACCCAAAACAGGAAAACCGCAGAGGACTTATTGCATGTAACTCTGACGATAGGGTGTTGGAATGAGAAAGAAGCTTTGCCAAGGAGGTTTTCTGAGTTTCCTTGAGATATTTGACTTTTTGGGCTTGGTCGAGACTTTGTCAAAACCGGAGAAATAATATTTTAAGATAAAAATAGCGTACACGGATTCACAACCGTAGCAAAACATCTTAAGAGAAGCGGCACGCGCGGGCGGCATCCTGGTGGAGTCGCGGTTATGTACAAAAATGAACACTCAAATCGGAGTGACAAAATGAATACAGAAATTGATAATACTTTATGCATTAAAGTACTAATTGCTGACTCGTAGTTACCAATAGTAATTGTTTACAGGCACGGGAATAAATCAAAGTACCACAACGAAAACTTTTGGACGGAAATGAGTCAGATGAATAATAGTCTCGAAAATAAATACCCCAACGCTAGTATAATGATATTGGGAGAACGCCCGAATCGTAGAAAATAATGTCTCATTGCCGTTTGACGATGATTTCGCGCTTGTAAACGCGAGAAAGAGTAAGGATAAAAACTTGAATCTGGAAGGGTAAGACCTATTAAATTTCTGCAGCACACATAACATAACTATACTAAATGGTACGTACGGATCAGATTTAGACGGGAATATAACATTTATTAACGAAAACGGGGAAAGTGTTATAGATTACGCTTTAGTCACGGAAAATTTATTACAATATATAGACGACTTTCGGATTGAACCCAGAATAGACTCACACCATATGGCCGTAAGTGTGAAAACCTATTTTTCACATCAAAATACTTCAGTAAGAGGTCAAAATTAGTAAAGTACAAATGGAATGACGACAAGAAATCGGACTATAAGGCGAATTTCTCAAGGAATCTAGAAATGTTAAGTAACGATTTCCAAATCAAACTTGTGGCTCAAAATTACAACGCTGCAGCGGACTCCATAATACATTGTTTACAAAAATCGGGGTCGAGTAAGAAAAGAATTCAGGGGAACAAAATTCAGGAAAACATTCGGTGAGATATCATGAGGCCTGCAGGTATGCAAAACATCCGCAAAATCTGCCCTGACAATATATCAGTGGGAAGGTGGGATAGAATTGCACAAATCTTATCTTAAACTCCGCGGAGAATATAAACACATAGTTCAGGAAAGTAAACGAGCCTGGCAACAAATGGAAGCTGAACGCCTCAGAGGAAAACTATAAAAAAAATGTAACCGCGACCTATGGGGTACAATTCGTAAATTAAGACGAAATAAAACTATATCAAATAACATAAATTCAATGGGATGGGAAATGCACTTTAAAAATCTTCTAGCAGGAAATGATAACACATTCCGAAGTAGTTACGAAACAGAAATAATATTTACAACCGATAAAGTGTCTTAACTAGATGTGTGTGTTACATCACGTGAAATATCTTCTGCCATTCGCGATTTAAAAAACAATAAAGCGCCTGGAGTAGATGGTGTTCCTTCCGAATTTATTAAGGAACTAACCAATGATTTTTAACCGACTTCTTTAATTACATCTACGATGAAGGTGTTTCTTCAGATTCATGGACTTCGGCTGCAATACAACCTATATATAAAAGCAAAGGAAACATAAACGATCCAAATAGTTATACAGGAATCTCATTATTTAATGTTATTGGAAAAATTTATTGCAAAAAATTCTGTACTGGATTTTACAACTTTGAACCGAGAAAGAATATAAACTCTCGACATTACAGGCGGGTTTTAGAAGCGACAACAGCACAATATATAATCTATTTATTTTAAACACGTTAGCCGAGAGAGAAACTCGAAAGAAACGCGGAGAGCTGTTCAACGTGTTCGTAGATTTTGAGAAAAACTTTCGACACTGTGAACAGAGACATCCTCTGGCGTGTATTAGCGGACAAGCGAGTGTCAAAATACTTCCTACATACTTTGCAAGCTTTATATTGATGTGACAATGCATGCGTTTAAACAAGTAATACTACTCTAACTCCAACTTTTCAAGTAACTCAGGTAGTGAAGTTAGGTTGTGTTCTTTCTCCGTTGTTATTTATATTATTTATTAACGACATAATAGAAAAATTATGTGAGGCATCCACAGATGCCCCATCAATAGATGCTCCTCCTGAACAGAAACAGGTACCGGGGTTGCTATTTGCGGACGATCTTATTCTATTCTCCACAACACCGTTGGGACTTCAGATAGGTCTAGATACGGTAGAGCTGTTCTGTGATAAAATGTCTCTACATATAAATATATATAAAAGCAAAGTCATGGTATTCAAAAACGGATGGATGTTTAGTAAAAATTAAATTTGGAATTACAAACGTCAACCTCTCGAGAAAGTTAAAGATTACACTTAACTAGGTGTCAAAGTGAGAACGAACGTAACCTGGTCAAGACATATTCAAAAATCAAAACAAAAAGGCATGTATGTTCTAAATGAAATCCAAAGAAGTACTCGTACCATTTCTGACATCTATCCTAGGATTGTAGTAACAATGTACACGTCACTATTCGTACCTGCAGTAGCTTATGGAACTGAAATATTGGGCGTTGGCGTTTGCGCATCACTTAATTCGCTTGAAAATAAATTCTTGAAAAATATTCTCGGCGTACCTCCGAGTACAGCTAACTGTGGTACTCTTTGGAAATTCGGAGTTTTACCGTTAGAAGTAAAAATTAAGATGAGGGCCATTAGATATTGAGTTTCAATAAGAAATGGGGAAAGGTATAACAATATATGCGAATGCTTGGAGTTAACGTGTAACGATGGGCGGGGTCAACAAATTAGAACTATAATCGAAACTGCCGATCTAGGACACTTGTGGCAGACAGCTCCTGCGAGATCTAATTGTGAATTAATTATTCAGAGACTTAAAGACAAAGAGTAAAAAAACATAACGGTTGAGACACAGGAAAAGAGGTCACTACTCGTGCAGAATATTTTGGCAGGAGACTGGGAGCGAAAACCGTACATAGACAAAATAAACAAGGTAGCAAGAGCAGGTTACGCTTGGTTTCGACTTGGAGGTTGGAAATTAAGAAAATTGAGGGGGGATCGAGATTCGCAATGCCCTTTACGCACATAACAAGAAGACTGAATCAACATTCTGCTATATTGCGCTAACACTGAAATAGGTAGAAAAAAGTGGCATCTTGAGGGGGGTTACAATCGGAAACCAAGAAATTACACTCTAGCTTTCGAAATAATGCGAGATAATAGAATCTCCGTGACTTTACTCCTTGCCAAGTTTCTGAGTATGGGTAAAAAAAGACGGAGGCGGAACTGATGAAGGAGATTGACCAGAATGAACATACTTAATTTAAATATGTTTAAATTATTATTATTATTGTTATTACTTAGTTCTCTCAACTTGTGTTGTTTTTTCTCTCAGCAGTGGATTATTAAATCAAGTTCTGCTAGGAGGAAGAATCTATTTCAGATCAAAGAACTCACTGGTAATGGTGGATGAGGACAGAGGACGATGTGTTGCAATCTTCTTATTATATTGGTGTTGATTTTGAGTTTTTTAATGGAGTCGACCAGAGATTGGGGTACTAGTCCTAGGGTAGATAAAATGATAGGCACTATGATCAATTCTTGAACATTCCAGAGTTTTTTACTTCAAAGGCTAGTTGTTGGTATTTTGATATTTTGTCGTTCTTTGTTTTTTCTAGATTGTTGTAATTTACGACAGCAAAATCGATGAGATACACTTTTGATTCTTTTCTTTTCCAAAGGATGGTATCAGGTCTGTTGTGAATTGTTGTTAGGTCAGTGAGAATGCTTCTGTCCCAGTACAAAATAGTTGCTTTCAAATCGTCTTGCAGGATTGGTTGAGGTTTATACAGATGGTCTGATGGTATGGGATTCTTAATGAAGTTCAGTGATTTTGCAATTTCCAGGGGAATTATTTTTTCCATGTTATCGTGTCTAGTGTTGTAATCATTTTGGGACAACTGTGTGCAACCTCCAATAATATGCTCGAGAGTTTCTTTAGTTTGGTTACATCAGCGACATGAATCTATGATTCCGATTTCTTTCAGGATATACTTTTGTCTTTCTTGGAGATCTTTGATTGGTATGATGCCTCTTCCGCCCTGGTTACGTGGGTTGAACATTCGTTTTAATGCTGATTTAGGTTGGTGTTTGTTGTTGCTTGTCATCGTGGTTCTGATTCTCCTCTCTAAATTTTCCAGATCTGTAGTTGACAATTTTACTACCCCAAATGAGTAGGATAGTATGGGGATGACTAATGAGTTTATTACTTTCGTCAGGTTATGTGAATTTAAATGAGTTTTTGTTGTTATTTCCATCCTTCTCATGAACTCATTAGTGATATGTTCTTTGACTATTGTGTGTTCTATTATATTTGTTTGCATCACACCCAAATATTTGTACTGTTCATTGGGTTCTAGTTATTCTATACCTTGATCTTTTACTGTAGTGTACGGTGTTGTCTCTTTAACTTTACCACTACAAAGTTTTGTAATTTACATTTATCTACTACAAATTCCATTCTGATTTCATTGCTGAATTGTTCTATAATTTTCAAGATCTGTATCAGAATTTCTGCACTTCTTGCGTAAATTTTTATGTCACTCATGTACATTAAATGTGTGACACAGCATTCGACTTTTCTGTTTTTGATATTAAATCCTAAACTCTTCCGTTGTTGTTTGAGGATTGTGGATAAAGGGTTTAAAGCTAAGCTAAAGAATAATCCACTGATTGAATCCCCTTGAAGTATTTCTCTATTGATGCGTATTTTGTTTTCATTTGTATTAGAGGCCTTGCTGATGGTTTTGTTGCTTTCACCGCTTCTACTTTTGTTGTTGGGAAGGATGAGTCTGGTGCTTCATTTTGTAATAGTGTTTTCGAAAAACTTTGTTACCACTGGGTGGATTTTGTATAGGTGTAATGTGTAAAGGAGCCAACTGTGAGGTATCATATCGTACGCCTTTCTGTAGTCTATGTATCCTATAGCTATATTTCGTTGTTTCTAGATAGCAAGATTTATCACGACTTCATCTATTAAATGTTGTTCTTTACATCCCATTGAGTTGGGTCGGCTTCCTTTCTGTTCTTCTGCAATAATATTGTTATTTTCGCAGTGTTGTTGTATCTTCTTGCTAATGCTGGCTGTAATGAGTTTGTAGTAGTTGTTGAAACATGTGACTGGTCTGTATTTGGCGAGATTCTCTGTATCACTGTCTTTGGCTTTGAGGTAGGTGTTTCCTGTACATAATTCTTCTGGTAATATTTCTAGGTGTTGTATTATGGAATTGATTATTTTAAGTAATACTGGGTGTAGTGTCGTAATTTTTTTTTATCCAGTAATTTTGGATTCTATCCGGTCCAGGACATTTCCAGTTGTGGGTATTAGAGATTATTTCTCCAAGTTCATTCTCAGATAGAACTGGGTTTTCCATCTCTGTCAGTCTTTCTGCCTCCTTTTCTACTACACGTAGCCATGACGGATTTGGATTATGAGTGGTCCTTGTTGACCATATATCTGAACTGAATTGTTCAACATTTTCTGTGTTTTGGGGTGCTCCTTCTATTGTGCATTTAGTCAGTAAGTTTTTGTAAAATCCTGTTTCGTTTTTATTAAACATTGTGTTTTCCTTCTTCCTTTCCAAACTGGTTTTATACTTCTATGACCGTTTTTCATTTACATTCAATATTTGTTTGGCTCTGTCGATATACTCTTCCATAGTTCGATTTAGTGAATCATAATTAGTGTGATGTTAATATCTAATTTTGCATTTCTCTATGTTTTTCATTAATCTTTTTCCCCTGTTACCTCTTAAGAATTGATTCATCCTACCTAGATCTTGCCTAATAGTTTCTATTTTAGTTTCAAGTCTTATCATCCACTTGGGTTTTTTTGGGATTTGAATGTTTTCCCTATCGCTGTTTACTATGGATTTTTCTATACACATCTCACAGGTTGTTAATGCTGCAATATATGTAACATGTTGCAAGTTTTTGAGTTCTTCTATTGCGTTTGTAGAGTCTGGTAGGACATTTCATTCATTATCGTTGTTCGTTTGATGGGCTTTTTGGTTCTGAACAGTTTAGGGATTGCAGGTAGTGTGTCATTTTCATTGTGGTTGTACTTTATGAGATTTTCTTCTAACCTTTCTCTGATTGCAATGATATCTTTGTTAGCACTGATTTCTATCTCTTCTTCTCTGCTAATTTGATGTGTAATTGATATTCCTTCTAATTCATTTTTTAACTCATCTGAGTCCTTTCTTCTTGGCTTGTTTCAGATGTGGTTTCTGCATATTGTAGGACAACTTCGTGTTTGATCTGATCTATTATAGTTTGTGGCACGAATCTTCGCTGTCTTCTTTCATCGATAATGTATTTTTTTCCTTTCTACAATGTTTTGAGTTGTGATGTGGGTAAGGTTAGGGTAGTTCTGGATCAAACATGTTTAAAAAGCGCTTCGGTGTAACCACTTGTGTTATGAAATTCTTTCATAACATGGAAATTATTTCTGACAATGATAATGATGATGATTATTATTATTATTATTATGAGTGATAGTTGTAGTAGTTATATTAGTATTCTATTTTAGTCTGTTTTCATTGATTTAAAAATGTGTACATATGTGGATATCGGTCCATGTACATGTACTTATATATAGGTAAATATGTAAACTAGATTTATTTGGGTATGTTGGTATGTATGCCTATGTTATTTTCCCTGCAGATAAGTATGTATTCTTTGTATGAATTTATTTGTTTCTTCCGCCAAAGTTTTTTTATTCTGTTACAGGTTTCCAGTTGCCTACTAGATTCTTCTTTTTATGCTTCGCGCGCTTGCCCTAACCGTTGGTTTTCCGTGGTTCTCAAAGAATGAAACAGACACTTAAGTAATATAACAATAGTTGAGATTAAAAATTAAAATTAATACTAAAGAAATAGACTTGACAGTAAAAACATTTCTTATAACTTATTATAACTTATTAAAGCTTATTAATTTTTTTTCCGCTACTGATATCATTTATCTACCAAATAATCGAAATATTTTAATACTCTATTTTTAGTTACTGTTTCAGTTCATTGAGAGTGAATACTACGGTATAGTATGCACAGCCCACGGTACATTTTTCGGCCTCTGTAAGGCGCACGGGTCCAAAACCCCGCCATATATATTGTATATTTTTTGTTAAAATAAACCCCATTTCAATTTGAATAGTAATAGTTAGAGTTATTAGAGTTTGAGTTAGTAATTGTTACAGGAGGGTTCGCTTTTCAGTAGTTTTCACAGCTATATGAAATGGGACATTAATGTTAAAAGCTACAAATTTTTTCTCGCACTTTCGGGAATTGAACTCGGGATAACTTCGTGCTGAGCTAGAATACTACCCCCTGAGCCACGGAGGGGTTTGAAATATGAAACTTAAATGATATAAAACTGAGTGGCTGTGCGCTTGTTGAATTTGCCACGATGAGAAGATGATGATGTGACTCTCCAATACCTCGTTGTGCAGCCGAGAACATTCAAGCTGAAGGAATGTGCCTGGTGACTAGACTGTTTTGGAGTTGTTCTTGAAGTTTTAAAGGTCGGACGGGCGTTACACTAAAAGGCGGATGTCCATGGTTCAAAGCATGTATGAACATTTTCGCAAATTCATCTCGTGAATGTCGTGATGAGTGTTACCTCGTTGAGGACGATTTGGAGAGAAGTGGTCAGCTTCAGAGAGAGAGAAGAAGTGGACTCNGATATGCAGTACGCATGCTGACTTGCGACGTCACCAGGAATCTATGCGTGACTGGAATGACGTCACGAATTAATCACGTATCGAACTGCAAGTATCCATTTTCAAGTTAGACTAGAGTAAAGTTTTCACAGAACACGACACAGAAGAACGCAGAGCTTGTGTGAAACTTTAACAGGAATAAAAAAACAGAGAATAAAAGTTGATTATGTGTATAGGTTTGTTTACGAGAATAATTTTTTTCTAAGGCGTAGTATTTGAATCAACCTCTAAGATTTCAAGAAATGATCCATGGAAGTCCAACTATTAACAAATAACACGAAGTTGCATAAAAGAGTGTTGTTCCCACAAACTATTCATTAGACCTCTGTTACTGAATTTGACTAACTTTGCAACACTTTCTTTACACACATAAGCAAGCTTATAATTCATCGTACTGGGCAGGTCCTGGCGTGTGACGAGCATCCTCAGGAGCTTTCCCCCTCCACTAATGGCATCATGTCTACCTTAAAGGGCTGGTGCGAAATCATAGCAAGTATTAGAGGACCTTTCCAAACCCTTTCGAAAAGGAATTACATGGGGTCCAATTCCTGTCTGGTCTTTGAGGATGTCGTATACGGCAGAGCGAAGCGGATGGGGAGGAAGCAAATCTGTGGACGGTTTTGATTCAGGACGTTTACAATAGGGGTTTTTAATACATAAATATTATATTATTGAGTACTGGAAGTAATGGGGTTGATAAAAATGTAGTTGAAATCCTAAGAAAAGACAACGACATATTATTTTTCAATCTTTAAACTTGTGAAAGGATTTTTAATTTATCACAGCAAACTGTATTTCTTCTCGAAATCCGGTAAATGTCCATTTCTCAATACTAGACGAGATATTTCAAATGCATAAAACGCAGAATGGGTAAAACAGTTTTAATACCCAAAATTTTCCATCAACCTGTCAGTAATTTTTTCAAATTTCTTCTCTTAATGGTTGTAAATAATTGACGACAAATACCACGATTCGCAGAAGAATAGGGATAATTTAATTTTAAATAAACTTTATCGCACGTGTATTTTTCCGAGTCTACTCTTTGAGTGCGGTAACCAATTTTCTCATCAAACTGTAGTTATATATTTTACTTACCAAAGAAACTTATTATTTATCATTCTCTTGTAGTACGTGATTATTTCACAACATGCCTTGCCATTGGATCGAAAATAAATGTTATTGTTCGTTTTTGTGTCTTTAAAAACAAATTTGTTGGTATTTTGTTGATATCATATAACGTAGCTAACTAATTTGATTCTTATCTTCACATTGAGGAGAAATCTTAAATCCGCCTCTGCCTTAAGGCTCTTCATCAGAATTTATGGGATAGCCACTTGCTTGCTTCTGGAGAGTAAATTATTTTATTGTCCTTCACGTGGTCATATGCAGTTTGTACTGNTCTCGCTGAATGGATTACGGAACTCAGAGGAATTGCAAAGCAATGCAAGTTCACATGCAACTCGGCGAGCTGCAAGAATCGCTAATTTGGGACGTAGTAGTAATGTTCACGCGAGAAGAAAAGATCAGATTAGAAGCGCTGCGTCACATCGACCCCAGTCTGGAAGAAATTCAAAGGTTATCTACAACTTTTGAAGTAAGCAGATCAACTGCGGCTCAAATGACAGCAAAGATAGAAACTTTTAATATTCAGGCTTCTACATCTAGGGGAGCGGAGGTTCAACCAGTAGGATTTCGTAGCCAAACGACCGGCAGGAATTGGGCTAGTGATAAAAGTCACGTACGTAACAAGCTGCCATCGTGCAGAAACTGTTTTTGCTCACACGAACGCAGTAACTGCCGCTTTCTGAGGTCAGTATGCCGGAAGTGCGGAATAAAGGGGCATATCGGGGAAGTGTGTCGCAGCAAACGCACGTCAATCGTAGAACCAATGGAAGTAGCAATGATAGAATCCCGCCCAGTTAACGCGGTAGTGACTCCTACGCACGAGAATAAGATAGTGGTCAATCTGAGAATAGGAGAATTGCAAGTTCCTTTTCAATTGGACACACGTACAGAAGCTACTCTCATTAACCTCAAACGTTACAAAGCACTAGGTTGGCCACATTGCAAGTAATGCAACAAAAAATTACACGCTTATGGCAAGCAGAAAATTAGAATAAAGGGAGAAATCGTAATTTTGGTAACATACAAATCAGCTAAGGCCAAGCTAACAATGACCGTGGTCGACAGTTTCGACACTAACAATATATTAGGTCTGGACGGTTTCCAAAAGCTAGGATTCTCTTTACATGATATTAACGCGAACAGCTTGGAAGTGGATGGAGCAAACACTCAAGCAAGCTGTTGGAGCAGTTCCCGGAAGTCACAGCGCCTGGCTTGGGAAAATGCACTAAGTTTGCGGCACATCTGACGTTGCAGGAAAATCATCGCCCGAGGTTTTTCAAAGCACGACTGGTTCCCATATCCATTCGGGAAGAACTGAAGAAGGAAATCGAAAGGTTAGAAGAACAAGGCCTGTTAGAGAAGATAAACAGCAGCGAATGGGCAACACAACTAGTCGTCATTAAAAAGAAGAAAAATGGATTAGGAGTCTGCGGCGATTTCAAGTCGACAGTAAACCCACAATTAATGATACATCAGTTTCCCATTCCACGGCCTGAAGTATTATTCCACCAACTAGCAGGAGGACAACGATTTTCCAAAATAGACCTCGAAGACGCCTACCTGCAGATTCCGCTAGATCAGGACTCAGCGAAGTTAATGGTAGTCAATACCCCTTGGGGGTTGTACCAGTACAACAGGCTACACTTCGGAATAGCATCTGCAGCAGCAATTTTCCAAAGCTGTCTAGAGAGTTTGACATCGCAAGTGCCAAACTGCACAAATTATCTGGACGACATTGTGGTTACGGGAAGTCTGAGGGAGAACATCTAGAGAATCTCAAATCTTTGTTTCAGAAACTGCAGGAGTGGGACCTGAAAGTATACTGGAGTAAGTGTTAGTTTTTCCAGCCCAACATCAAGTTTCTAGACCACATTCTAGATGCAGATGGGATTCGACCTACCCAGGACAACGTACTGGCGGTACAGCACTTACCCGTACCTCAGAACATTAATGAAGTAGAGTCGTTCATTGGGAAAGTAAATTACTACGGAAAATTCACCCATAACTTTTCGACGATCGCGGCGCCACTCAATAAACTGAGAAAGAAAGGAGAAAAACGGCTTTGGACAGAGCAGCAGGACAAGGCATTTCAGCAGATAAAGCAGGAGTTGCTCAACACGTTGACGTTGCAACACTTCACACCAGGTAGAATTACAACCATCGCAGCCGACGCATCGGACTACAGCATCGGAGCAGTCCTGTCACAGAAAGACGAGAACGGGCACGAACACCCCGTAGCGTTCGCCTCTAAATAATTGAACGTACACCAGAAGAACTATTCCCAAATAGAAGAAGAAGCATTAGCAATTGTGTTCGGGGAGAAAATTTCATAAATACTTGTACGGACACAAGTTCGTTATTATAACGGATCATAAGCCTTTGGTAACCTTATTCAACCCAGCAACAAAGTTGCCAGAAATGACTGCGCGGAAATTGCAAAGGTGGGTTTTATTCTTATCTGACTACAACTACTCTATAGTTATCAGATGCATCTCGCAGCACGCGAACGTAGACTCGCTGTCGCGCCTGCCGATGGGTCTAGAAGTCGTGTTCGACACATTGGACATAGCCTGGCTGCAATTGGACGCGTTAGATGAGGAGAGGCTATCCTGTTTTCCGGTTAAGGCAACAACCATAGCTTCCGACACTGGAAGCAATGCAACCCTACAACAAGTAAGGGAGTTCGTCCAAAACGGGTGGCCATATTCTATTAAGACTCACGCTAATTTGGCAACATGGTACAAACTTAGGGACAGGTTATCAATGGTTAGTAAAGTGCTATTGCTCAGTACAGCACAGGGGAATATAGTAGTGATTCCTACGACGTTAACAGAACCAGTCTTGGAATTATTGTACCAGGGACATTGGGGCATAGTACGCACTAAACAACTAGCCAGGCAACACTGTTATTGGCCGGGCATAGACCGAGACATTGAGGCATTAATACGAAAATGCAATGCATGCCAGATGAACCAGGCGTCACCACCAGGACACCTGGGCAGTTGACCTACACCGAGCGAACCATGGGAGAGGGTTCACATCGACTACGCAGGGCCATTTCTGGCAGAAATGTGGTTGAACGTGGTTGACGCCCTATCAAACTTCCTATTTATTACAGCAGTTAGGACGGCCAACACATCATCTACAATAATAGCTTTGCAGCGCATATTCGCAATAGAAGGTTTACCCAAGACAATAGTGTCGGACAATGGGACACAATTCACCTCAACTCAGTTCGCAGATTATTTCCCAAAAATGGAATCCAACATGAGTTGGCGCCACCATTTCACCCGCAGTCCAACGGGGAAGCTGAGAGGCAGGTCCAGACGTTCAAACAGTCAATGAAGAAAGGAAGAGACGCAGGTGTGCCAAAAGAAGAGGCACTTCCTAGCACATTGTCTACGTACCGGGCCAAGCCGGGCACATCAGAGAAAAGCCTCGCTCAGGTTCTTCATGAGAGGCAACCGCGGTCTTTGCTATCGCTGATGACACCTACGGAGGAACAAATCCACGAGTCGGTAGGAAAGTATAAAATTGGATGTAAGGTATACGTCAAAACCTTCAAAGATAACCCTAAGTGGGCACCCGGGGGAATAGCCGACAAAATAGGATCTAGTTTTTATTTAGTACGCACCTCCTACAGGACAGTAAGAAGGCACCAAAACCAGATCAGGGGAAGATCTACGGACCAGGAAGTCGTTCGCACGCAGTTCGCCCAGGACGTGTGACAGAGGGCGTTAAGTGAATTAATTAATTCACCTCCTTTGCAGGCCAGCGAGATAACGGAGCCGCAATCATCCACGTTGCGGCAGCAAGAGAAGAACAGCTCAACTCCAGCAGCTACAGATAGTGCGCACATGGAGAGCCTACCACCTCACCCACAACAGGCTACCCCAGAGCAACCAGCACAAGAACGAATTCTCAGGAGGAGTACCAGGCTACGACGCCGGCACCGCCACTGCAGCAACAAATAGGAGGGGAGGATATGGTATGCATACCACAAATCATACTTGCCGCCTTCGCGGCAACGATCAAGGCAACTCGGGCCGCCCCGGCCAACATCGTGCCGGATGCGCTCAAGCGAGAACTAGCAGGGAAGGAGACCCTTTTCCCCCACCACGCGGTCTGCGCAGGGGGTTCTCTGCGCAGGCCACCGCCACCATCCGGCTGGCAGGCCGCCGCCACCATCACCTCCAGGGCGGTGGGTATATAAGGGCAGCTACACGGCACAGCAGACGAAGAGAGAAGCGGAGTGAGCCGAGCTAGTTTCGCAAGTTACCACGATCTACAACCTTTCTACGACGACGACAACGCTGCTATCAACTTTGAATCCCTCTCTCTCTCTCTCTGGACTCTGGAACATCAGACTGCTTGGACTTTCGGAAGATGACTCGGCTACGCTTTTGGTACTTTCTGTAGTCCGCTTGGCTCGGACTAGATTGTTATCTTGTAACAATTGCGACAATAAACCATTTGTTGAGTTTATACTTGTACTTGTTGATTCGTTCCCTGGAGAAACACAACAATAGATATGTAGTGAAATCCTAAAAAAGGCAAGGACATTATTTTTCAATCTTTAAACTTGTGAAAGGATTTTTAATTTCTTGCAGCAAACTGTATTTCTTGTCCAAATGCGGTAAAAGTCCATTTTTCAATAGTAGACGAGATGTTTCGAATGCATAAGATGCAGAATGGGTAAAACAGTTTTCATACCAATAATTTTCCATCAACCTGTCAGTAATTTTTTCAAATTTCTTCTCTTAATGGTTGTAAATAATTGATGACAAATACCACAATTCGCAGAAGAATAGGGATAATTTAATTTTAAATAAGTTTCATCGCACGTGTAGTTTTCCGTGTCTACTCTTTGAGTGATGTAACCAATTTTATCATTACATCTGTAGTTATATATTTTATTTACCAAAGAAACTTATTATCTATCATTCTATTGTAGTACGTGATTATTTCACAATATGCCTTGCCTTTGGATCGAAAATAAATATTATTGTACATTTTTCTGCCATTAAAAACAAATTTGTTGGTATTTTGTTGATATCATATAACGTAGCTAACTAATTTGATTCATATCTTCACATTGAGAAGAAATCTTAAATCCGCCTCTGTCTTAAGGCTCTTGATCATAATTTATGGGACAGTCCCTTGCTTGCTTCCGAAGAGTAAATTAGTTTATTCTCCTTTACGTAGTCATATGCAGTTTGTACTCAATTTTTTGCGGAAAATTGATTTATTTATTTAGGGTTCTCTCGCTAATAGGATTCTTCGGCAAACTACTTATCCTGCTGGACATCAATCAGGAGATACACAGGAATAATGTTTTACCTTGCCACTCCAGACAATGCCTGCAGTATTCTCATAAAAAGGTGCATTGAGTGACCCAGATGCCCTTAGTAGGTGTTCCGCGAGCGACCTGGCTGAAAATTGAAATAGTGGAAATCCTCTGGCGGATGCCGCGGAACACAACAGATTTGTGAACGACGGAGGACCAGCTTCCGAGGAAGCAATTGGAGGGATGTAAAATAAAGAAAAGACCAACAAATAAGTCTCATAAATTTAATGACTCGAATCTCGTCACAACATGTATGGGGCAAATGCAATAAAACATTGAATTGACTCTTGAATATTTAAATTAAAAAATACATAGATGAGAAACAATTGAGTAATCAAACATGGGAGGCAGTAGAATGGTGAAGTACGAATCTAAGCATCAATAAATATAGAATTGCAGTTTAATAGAATGAAATGAATATCCAAGAGTCAACAAGACTTATGACTAGAATGAGAATTCTTATATTAATAATGCCGTTTCATTAACACAACATTACATATTTCATAATCATATACAAATACAGTTTGATACACTGAAAGCAATATTCAAGAACCAAATGAATTATTATTAGGATTACAGTTCTTTGTTACGGGTGCATTTAATTAAAAGTTCAAGTTCATGCCACTCGGTAATGTTTTATATGCTATTTTCCCTCTGAATTTGATATAATCCGTAGGGATTTGTTTCGTACTAAGAACGAAAATGTTCTGCTCTAGACTTGAGGAGCAATTCTTGATTCAAGTCAACTTGAAATAATTAACGACGAATGAACACATGTAACTATTTATAACGGAGCAGTTCTTGGTTCAAGTCATGAATACCCACACACATTCAATGTGTGGATTGTCACCAAACACAGTACTTTGAGAACTTAAATGTTAATACTCAAGCTTAGGAGTCCAGCTGGCGTTGCCTTCGGTCGGTAGCTTGATGTCTTGAAGTGCCGGGATGCGCATTCGCATAAGACGGCACTGATGCACACGCGAAATTGGCGGGCGCGAATTGAAGCAAAAATGGTGAGAAAACAGGCGCACATGAGTCGAGATGCACAGTGTGAGCAAATATCGGTCACGTGCGGCAACTTGTGCATGTGCTCGTAAATATAGTTTAATACTACGACGATGTTATTCGCTCTATAATAACGAGTCGAAACTTAAATAAAATAACCAAGTGCCCAGACTTAGAAATGAACAGACCGACTTTGAAATCGGGTGGCTGTTGGCGAAAGGAAAAAATGTATGTTGGGCTCGTGGGAGCCGACTGAGGCTGCGTCCGATTTGAACGGGTGCGTTATGAGAACTGAGACCGCGTCTGATTCGGGTGGGCGCGAGGTGAACTGAGAGAGGGCTATTAGGCTGAGAACAGCTCAGGAAGGGTGCCGAAAAGTGAAAGGTCGACCGTTTGCTGGCACTATCTTACGGCCATCTGACAAGGCTCAATGCTAATGCTCGCGAATTTTCCAAAGTGAATGATACAGGAAATGTGCGCTTTTGGGGTGAAAGGTGTCGCGTCACACAAAGCCAGCTACCGCAGCCTGCATTAAGGGGGTGAGAGGAATGCCAAGCGTAGCCTCGCTGCAGGTGCTAAGAAACAACTACCCTCACTTAGGGCAAGCGACAACTCCAGCTATGCAGAATTATGTGTGCCGAAACAGTAGGTAACTGTAAAATTAAAATNAGGGTTTCTGGGACCCCATGATGATAAAAAAAATTTTTTTCAATAAATAAAAGCCAATTGCACGAAAACTATATTATATTCTATAAAATATAACAATGAGATTTTTAAGGGAAATTCATAATTTGTAATGACATAAATGAGATCTCCTTTATACCTTATCTTGTCAAAAGATAAACTAAAATCGTTTACAAATAAAAAACTTCAATACGACCCAGAGATAATCAATCATTTTATCTTAGCAGAAGGGATTACTTTAATAAGATTTACACAAGCTTTTTTGTCAACCATTTTATCTTATCAGAAGGGATGCAGACA
>NNCF01132744.1:7443-23797 GCA_002313205.1 Laupala kohalensis
TTTCCTAATATTTCTTTAGCGATGCTTCTTGTGCTTGGCTTTCAGATAAAGAGGGGTGATAGATGCTACAGGAGAAGCATATGTATAAAAAACGTAGAAACTCTAAGTAGTACCAACACTTCAAGTGGAAGTCGTAAATATAAAAAAATATATATTAAACAGTTTGTAAGACGCTGGGTATTTGGTACTTACTTGAAGACTGATTTAGATAAATAATATTTCTTCAGCAATAGGAAGGTATGCATAGAAAGAGGGTAGAAATGAGGTAGATAATTTAATATGGAATAAGACGTTGTAGAAAAATGAAGAAGAAAAAGCATTACATTTTTATTACATAGACCAGTATTCGCTTTCATTTTTTAAAATAGAATCTCAGGCATAAAATGCATAGTAGCACGTAATACATAAATTTTAATCCCTTGAGAATATATCTAAGAAATGCCTTATGCACTCAACAAGGGGATATCTCACAAAATCCATCGATATTTATTTTCAGGCATCAGTACCATATTTCCACTTTTTTTTTTTTTACTTTAAATGTTCAAATTTGTGGAGAGGTGTACTGAAATTTCATGTAATCTTTATTATGCCAACAAAAATATTCATCCCAATAATTTTAGATCTTTAGTCAAGAGAATAGTAGATACCATCAAAACAGTTTCAAATAAATTTTATTTTGTTGGAACCATTGGATTAGGGTGGCAATAGTGGATTTGGTAGTGTTGAGTAAGTTTTCAGCAGTTTTGGCATGGAATAAGATGTTTGTATCATCAGCAAAAGGTACAATTTTGTGGTTTTTGATGATGGAGGTGATGTCATTAATTTAGAGAAGAAATAGTATGGGTCCCAGCGTGGCACCCTGTGAAATTCTGTGAGTGACATGTATGGGCTGAGACTGGTGATGTTTTATTTGATTTTCATGTTGGTAGAATACTTATACTATTTGCTATCTTTCAGATAAATATGACTTTAGCCAGTTGTATCCTGTTCCCCGAATTCCATAATTTTTTAGTTTACTGAGAAGAATTTCATGATTAATTATATCAAAAGCATTTGTGAGATCTAACAATAATCCAACAGGGATTTCTTTCTGCTCTTGTGCAATCAAAATTTCATTGAGAAAAGCAAATAGAGTTGTTTCAGTAGATCTCTTTTCTCTAAATCCATGATGCAATCTGTAATAATTTTGTTACATGTTAAGAAGATTTTTAAATAGTTTTTCTAGTATTTTTGAGAAACCTGTGAGAAGTGATATTGGCCTATAGTTTGTTATATTATATTTGTCTCTAGAAGCTATAAATCCATATAATTAGGTTTCAAGAGTAATGCTGTTTACTTGACTTCAGATCTTATTAAAATTAGCAAAAAATAAAAAGTCAAATAAATAAAATTATTAATTTTGTTAACAGTTTAGCAAAGACTAAACTAAAAATTAATACATGAAAATGTTTCAGTAATTGAATAAAAAAAGATATACTTAAATGCAATGAAATACTTTTAGGGCATATTTCCTAAAATCCCGTTACCCTGTATTTCCAAAAAAATATTTGAAGATCCTTAGTTTGGAGGCATAATACATACTTATAAAAAAGTCAAGAATAATGGCAATGTATATCATAATCATCCTTGTAACACTTGTAAATTAAATTATACCAAGCAAATAATTAACAATATTCTTCTTACCTGTGCAGATTTATTATATATACATAGCTTGTTTACAATGGTTGGATTGTACTATTTCTTTTACCTGCTCCCCCCTAACCCTGAATGTTTATCATGTCTTTTAGAAGCTTGTACTTCTGGTTAGGACATGTCTGTACTAAGTAAAGTAACAGCCGTTATTACTGCTCTAGAATTTTAGCAGCAATTTCTTTTAAAAACTATTTGATTGTGAAATAAATTGGCCACAAGTATCACGATTTGTCCTTCCTTTCATACTACAAATCAGACAACACAATTGGTGTATAAATGCAGGATGATATATTAAAAATACAAAGTTTTCACATTATTACATTACAGAAATTACTGAAAATAAGTATATACAAACTGTCTCAATAAAGAAAGGAATAATGTTGTTTAATTTTCCTCAAGGTTTAGTCCCTGAAGAAAGTAAATTTGATTCATCACTGAAGAAAAATGAATAACAAATCCAAAAAAAATATGTACAACACTAGATGCAAACATCTCTGTATCCTGTCAATCAAAATCACTCAAGGCGAATTCATCACCAGGCCTCAATATCACAACGCATTAACCATTTAAGTGACCTAATCATGGGTTTACTAGCCTCCAGGGCACAGTGGTAGCCCAGGTCCTTGAACAAACCACGCAAAACAATCAACCAATTTCTTTTAATAATGCTTCTGGGTTGACAGTGCTGGAAGAATGAGACTGGATCTTCCTTTAAACCATTCGGTGGCACGAGTTATTATTATCATCTTTATCCAACTATCTTTGTCCACGGGCCATTTTCATATACTTTTGATAGATCGGGTTGGTTAGGAATGGGATTTTGCAAAATGTTGCCCGTCAAATAAAACTAAAGGAACATATTTATTTGTTTGTAATGCTATATTTTGATTCTCATAACCAAATTTATATTATTTCAAACTGGAAAAAACAGTATATTTCTACATTTTTCCAAATTTTTTAATATTTAGAATTATAATAAAATGTTCTCATATTTGTACATACAACGGGATAATTCCAAACACAATTTTCTATTTTCTGTCATGGGACATGAGACGTCAAATATTAATTCTCACAGCATAATACAACATTATGTCAACTTAGATGTAATATTGGTTCTAAACTGATTGTCTTAATATATTTATACTTGATGGACAATAATTATGCGAATATAGTTATAGACAATCAATTTTTAATGTAATATTTTATTAGTATCCACTAGTATATAGTCAATGTTTCAATGCTTGTTCAGCGTCATCTTCAGGGACGCTGTGAAATTTTTTGAAATATTCCAAATATCCAAAAATTAATATCCATAAAATTTTCCTTTTAAAACCATTAACAACATCACTTGTTGTAAGAATAAAATAGTGGAGCAAGTTCACCATTGTATCCTATGTTTTGCTTTCATTCAAACCACAAATTATTTTTTTATTGTTATCATGCCTCTATGAAGGAAGACTCTAGACAATGTTGAACTGGCTTCACTATTTTATTCTTATTACAAGTGATTTTTAATGGTTTTTAAGAATTTCAATCTTTATAAGAATGTATGTGCTATGGATTTGCCCCATTAGATAGTAAATGTTATAGATAAGGTAAAAATAAAGTATAATACAGTTAAATATTATTTTAATACTTAAATTTTTTTTGAGCAGGATGCATTTATCTATAGGATTTTACCAGGACAAGAGGATGTGATACCAAACAAATAAACACGAATGCCATTAGTTAATGCAGTACTTAATGTTTATTCAGAGCTCATTACAGATTAATATGATTAAATTGACACTCTTAGAAGTACTCTCTTCCCAAAGATCAAAGAATCAGTTCAGATGAATGAAAGCTTCATTTTCCCACAACTAGGAAACACTGTGTTAGTTTTGGACAGTGAGCTCGGATGCATGTTGACTGCACTGATGCGCAGCCCTCTTCAGGGGGACATTGGTATTCCATGCACGGATCGGTGCAGTATCCTCTAGCTGCAAAATAATAATAATAATAATAAAATAATAATAGTAATAAAATAATAATAATAATAATGTTAAACTATTGTTAGTAATTATTGTCGATGAAATTATTGGTCAAATGTAGCTAAGAAAAAGCAGATGTATAGGAACATGGCTACAGAAGTGAGTCAAATATATGGAGTAATGACAGGTGTAATCCCCATCATCATAAGTGGGCTAGGTTCTGTCTTGGGAGAGTTGAAGAAAGAACTTGGAAAACTCCCATGTTAGATTAAAGACTGGAAACTACAAGAAATTTCCCTGTGAGGTACAACCCTTATCCTGCTCAATGATTTGTTCCTGAGGAAGCTGGTTGCAACATTGAACAATGTTGTACTCACCAAAGAATGACACCATCTTAGAGAAATAGGTAAAATAATAATAAATATATGGAAGTTAAGCAAGATTGAATGTATTCCCATAGTGATATCTGTCAAAAGCATTTTATCGAAGTGTTTTAAGAAGAGTTTGGAAGACTTAGAAATAAAGCAGATTATCATAAAGGTCGCACAAATGCTGTCCCCCTGCAGACTTGTCACATTGACCGGAATTTTTGAATTAATTAATAAATCATAGAGGCCAGGACGAATTTCCTTTCTGTATCGATAAAACTCAATCCCCATACCATCTATGGGGTGGGTAAATGTTTCCAGTTTCTACTGAGAAAGAATCAATAGTAGTAACAATCATAATGATAATAATAATTTGGTGGCTATTCGCAATGAGATCGTCATTTATCCGTATCTCCTATGTAACCGGATCTGTTATGTTATCAAAATTAATCTATTTATTTCAAACGTTTGCTTCACAATTTAAGAAATGTCATAGTTGGCGATGATCTACATAGCGCAAAAATTTGTTAAGTTTTATAATTAATTCAGTGTCCTGTTCTCGTATAAAATATTACAACAATCAAAATTGCACAACAGATACCCTTTGAACAGTATACTATGCAAATGTCCATTTCATTCTAAAATATGGTATAATAGTTTGGGGACAAGCACCAGAAACAAAACAAACTTTTAGTTTACAGAAGAGAATAATACGAACAATTACCAACACTAATAAACTTTCTTCATGTAAACCATTATTTGCAAAGTTGAAAATACTTCCACTGCCATGCTTGTACAGTTTTGAAACTTTGAACTTCATAAAAAAGGATCTACGAGACAAAGGACCAATCTACAGATCGAATTCCACTGTTCATGTACACAACACGAGACAGGCCAGAAATATCCATCTGCCAGAGATAACATCCACTCGTAGCCGAAAAAGGCACTCATAATGCAGGTATACAGCGTATAATGTGTTACTACTAAACCTTAAAAACATCAATACACTGAATCTATTCAAAACAAAACTCAAACAATTCTTACAACAGAAACTCTACTAGAGTGTACAAGAATTCCTCAATGGCAATAACTAATGTATGACATACAATCTGTTGCAGGTAATCATTAGAACAAAGGTGCAGAAGGTGACCCATGATGCAGGAAACGATCTAACAACATCAAATTATACTGTTTTAGCATAAATATAGACATTGACATAAATTAATAAAATAAAAGTAAAATAATAGAATTCGTACCATAGATATCTAATAACACTAGCCTAAATAAATATTAATATTCTGCAATAGAAGAAAATAATTTTATTTTATGTCAATTTCTACTTAGCCTAAGTTAAATAAATATGGTTAAATGTATCAAAATTATTAAATTGTTGTTTTTCTTATATGTAAATATTATTGTTATTGTTGTTAGTACAGTGACTTGCCATACATCATTGTAATGATCTATGTGGTTCAATAAAACATTATTATTATTATTTAAATATTAGGTCTATAAAAAAGTACTGGGAAGAATTTTATTTGGAGGTAGAGTGAAATTTAGAACCAGTAGATGTATTAGTGTTAAGTGAAATAAATGCTAAGAGGTATGATAAATTTGGATAACTATAATTTAAATTTTTTAAATAAATATATAAGAAGAAGAAATGAAAAAGAGGGAGGAGGTTTGTTAATGTTTGTAAAAGGAGAAAATGTTCTAGAAGTAAAGGAGATAGAAACAAGACAATTTGAGATGTTAGCAAAGAGATAAAATTACAAAAAGATAATAAAGTTACTATCTTAGCTATGTATAGACCACCAGAGAAAAGTAGATTGTTATTTTTAAAGGAACTGAATGAAGTATTGAAGTTACGAATAGCAATGGAAATACTTACTATCTTGACACTTTCCATTTCTACAACATCCTCCACAGCAGTCTCCATGAAACTCGCACTGCAAGGAAGTAGAAACTCAGATTAGTTAATTTTTTTTATAGTATCTGCTCTCACACATGAGATCTGTAATTTATTTCTAAGGATGTAGTTGGTGGTGAGACAATAAACTACTGTTGTGGAGAGAAAATAATGTGAAAGCAATTTTCACCAAGTGACCCATCTATAACTAAAATGTGGACAATACATTTGAAAGAAATGCAAATAGTGAAGAATTACATATCCATTAGGAACATTTTAGGTCAGCATTTAATAAACATTCAAAATTAGATTTCATGCACCTTACACACACAGGTGCTCAACTTACACAAGAAAACTGAAGAAGACTTGCACAAGATAGAAAGACTTAACATTGATAAATTCACCAGGTCAGAGTTAACGCCTTTCTTGCTAAACTACATTCATCAAAAGATGAATTTTTTTAAACTTATGATAATAAAACTTTATCTTTTCAAAGACACATGACTGAGAGGTCTATTATCAGCATCAATTGTAAGGAATGAATTGCTAAGGAAATTCTAAAGACCCACTATATATCGGGGGAAAAATTGTATTTGAAAACAAATAGTGTGAACTTCAGAGCTCAAAAATCTGTTAAATTATTTTGCAGATTCCAAATTACTTGTTTTTAGGTATTATTATCTATATCTGAGTTTATACAGATTCAGCATTTTATCAATACATACTGGGCAATTTCTGTACTTTGGGAAAAATTTTAATGGGTTACTAATTTACTTGAATTAATGTCCATTATATAATCTAATTAAATAAATAATTATAGATTTACGATCATTTATGTATGAATAATATGTTGTTTTGTGCAGAGCTCACTACGTTATAAGCCTTCAGGTGATCATATAATAACAAATTATAACCAGAAACATATCAGGACAATTGAACATGTTGAATGGAAAACATAATGAGCTCTTCAGAAAATATATATATTATTAGATTATAAAAGGTCATACATCTATAATTATACATTGAATTAAATATTGCTAATTAAACGTTATTATTAAAAGTTTTTTGTGTGTTCTAAATTCTTGTATTGTACACCATAAGAAATTAAAATTAATAAAATATATTCCTTCCTTTATGAATCATTTGGTATCATGATTAACAATGGTTCTTAAAAATAATTTCTCTGGTAAATTTAATGTCAATGAGATTTGAAAGGTGACGGTATTGTAGAGTTGATTGGATTCAAACAGAATACTTGTAATTAACCTTGTAAATGTTAATGTCTTGAATTTTCTTTTATTCCTTTCTATTGGCTTCAGTGACACTAAATATTTTTATTAATCTTGAATTATAATTCACATGTTTATTGCATGAATATTATTTGTAAGTTCTTCTAAAAATTTACTCCTGAAGAAGTTAAGATAGTTTTTTGTCACCCAAAAAATTATTCAAATGTCCCTCTTGTTAAATAATCATATTCGATTTCAAGATGAAATTATTCAATACTTGACTTCCAGGTAATTGTCCAGAACTTTATTAATATATTATTAAAAAGAAATATCGTGTATTCCTGTTTATTAAAAATTTTTGTTTGCTATTTCATTATGTCAAACATTTGCACTTTCCAATACACCACAATATAAATTGTCATCACAACATAAATTTGTCCTCACAACATGTTGAATTTCAGTTTTTATTTCTATTCTCGCAACAATATGAATAAGAGACACATGTGTGGATGTGCATCAACAAAAGAAAATATGGTAATGTATTAAAAAATTGGAAATTTTGAGAAGCATGAGTATATTTTCAGTTCATGAACCACACATTTCCCGCTCCAATGGAAATTCTTTTTACTGAAATAAGTAATGATAAAAGAAATGTGTGTTTTTTTATAACCTTGAACTTGCTTCTATAATATTTGAATGCAGATTCTGTATTGAATATATTGCTTGATCCCTAACAATAGTGGTTAAAATGTATTAATGCCTTTTTTATTTCATTAATGAATTTTTAAATGTCATGTTCTTTTCCATGCTTTTCATTGCCTTTTTGCTTGTTTTGAGTGATATTAATGTATATAAAGCAGTATACAAAACATTCTTCGAATTGTATTAATAATATTGAAAGTATCATTCAATTTAAATGCACCTTGAATTTAAGCATAAAATTTAAAATAAAATACATGTTGTCTCCATGTGGTCATACACAGTTTATACTGCTTTTTTGACAATAAATGTATTATTATTACTTACTTATTGCAACCCAACATCTTTCCTTCCTAATTCTCTCTTCCAAGTCCAATGGTTAGGTGGATGAACCTCAGTGCCTCATATCCTGCACCTCGCCAAAAAGACATAAAATAAAATAAATAAATAAAATAAATTGTGAAATGTTAAATGATTACTAAGCATATTGAGAGGATTTTATTCACATGTTTTTACAATATCAACTGAAATCACTAGTTTATGCTGAATTCATTGCAAACAATATTGTGTTAAGGACTGTTATCCTTGATTTTGAAATATCAATAAATAACTATTCTTCACTATAACTGCACAGTAAGTTGAAAATGTAAAGTTTCTTCTAAAGTCTTTGAATAATTAATTACTGTAGATCACAGGTTTTAAAATGAAATTGTTTGAGTACAAGTTTGAAAGAGACAAGACACTCTCCAAATACATTTTTACATATTTGTAAGACTCCTTAGTGTTTAGAATGGCAAAGATAGAAAATTATGTTTAAGTTATCTTTGAGTAGGAAACAAAAATACAAGCAAAGAAAGTAAGAAAATTTTCACACATAATGAAATCTCTTTTCACATGTATAAGACTTCTTGACTTCAAATATTTTTATTTTTTTCTCATGAAACATGTTCTTTCCTTAAAGAACTATTAAAAATGATACTGATTAATTGTTTGAAAGATAAAGTCATTGACGAATTTGAATTAAAATATTATTTTTTAGATTTATATGAACATATGATGCCACCTTCCAGAAGACATATCTACTATGACTCATGTTCATTTTTAAGCTAGATTAAGATCCTGAGGTTCTGTCAATTTTCTTTTGTCACAAAAGGAACTTAACTTCAACATCTAAATTGGTTACACCAAGAGTGCAATGATGACTAATGATGAAAATTTTTTCATAGTTAATGATGGAAGAGTAATGATAGAAAATTCTTTATCATTTATTTAGTCACTGTGGACTATTAAAGCATTTATAAAAGTTCACACATGTATATAAGGACATAAAACATATATATCACAGATAATACATAGAAAGTAAATCTTGTTCTAGCTGTTGTAAATAAAGAAAAATGTTAGTACTGAGTTATCAGAAGTAACTATATAGTTAGTTCAATAGTAGTCT
Organism: Laupala kohalensis; assembly: GCA_002313205.1. Taxonomy (NCBI): domain Eukaryota; kingdom Metazoa; phylum Arthropoda; class Insecta; order Orthoptera; family Trigonidiidae; genus Laupala; species Laupala kohalensis. Next base: position 16,758 of record NNCF01132744.1, read on the forward strand.
CATCTAAACAATCAAGAGTTATTTGATATTTTTCTATTTGCATTTGTTAACTCAGTGAACAGAGTTAATTGAATAATTCAGAGGTGAATAAAGAAACTTATTAAACATTATGAGAATTTCATTAAATAGTATTATCCTGCTTCTGAAGGAATGCTGAGATAAAAACATGCAATTATTTGATTTTTTATATTTTTTATATTTTTATTAATCTTGAATTATATTTTACATGTTTATTGCTTGAATATTATTTGTAAGCTCTTCTAAAAATTTACTCCTGAGGAAGTTAAGAAAGATAGGATTTTGTCACCCAAAATTTTTTTCAAATGTCCCTCTTGTTGAAAAATCATATTTGATTTCAAGATGAAATTATTCAATACCTGACTTCCAGGTAATTGTCCATAACTTTATTCATATATTAATAAAAGGAAAATAATTCATTTTTATTCAAGTATAGTATTTGTTTCATACTTATCGATACTTATAATTACAGTTTAGAAGAAGAGCAGAGAAGTTTGCCTGAGCCATCCAAGGAAACAGAATGATGACCATGTGAAGATTAAATTTGTTTAGGATGTTTGTCATAACTGGATAGTGTGTGTTGTACTAATTTTCATCTTGTGTGCACATCCACTTACCAGTACTATGATGAGTTATTGTGGAGATGGTAAGGTAATATGAATTCTCTTCTTTGTTGCTTGTCTTGTATGTAAATATGAACTTGATACATAACTTGATGCTTAGTATGAAACATTATTTTAATGTGAATGAAGAATATTTCAATTAATACAATTCTTGTGTTGGTAAAAAGCTGACAAAAGCATTATTAGTGCTCTAGTTTTGTAGAAAATGTGCATGCTTTTAAAGTAGAATTAGAACCAAGTAACAACACAAGTGGAAAATAAATATAACTGAGCTGACCTGCTTTGACTTTTCATGCAAGTTTTTGGTATTATAATAATACTGTTTCACCTTTATTGAAGTTTAGTGTAGAAAAAAGTAGTATGTTGAAATAGAAAAACTGTAGGTAGATGAAAGTAGTCTGGCGATATCTTAATTTGTTCGTTAGACAGGGAAAATTCAAAAAATTACACTTCACCCCAATTTATCTCTTTAAATTCGAAGCTTTGAAAAATCATTTCATTGTGAACCTCTGAAAAACAATAACATATTCTCAAAAATTAGCTCAAAAAAAGCACAGACCACATACAAATAGGCCCAGCAATCCCTGCTGTGGGTTGTCCTCGGAAACAAGAGACAGAAAATACTTTTTGGTATCACCCGCTTGGGGGGGATAAGGTATTGTTCGCAGCAGTCAGAGAGGAGAATCGAGTTCCCCCACCCAAGTCGATGTGCGAGAGAGACAGAGATTCCGAACTTCCCCTTTGAACAACTGATAAGAATGTTCTCAAAATAATCTATTTTACCACGTAGATCATTACAATGATGTATGGCGAGTCTATATCGTATATGGTAGTTTGTATCCTTTGTAAGTCTATGGTTCACAGGAACGTGAAACATACGAACTTGATGCAGGCTGAAGAGGAGTCTTGCCCTCCGGCCGCGCAGTGATAGGCAAACCCTCACTCCTCCTCGGACAGCGGGTAAGCAAAGAAAAAGAAATGTTTCGTGAATTTTTTTAAATGAAGTAAGTCCCTGTTAAAGTGTACCTTGTGACCCAAGGCCAGTATAATATATTTACAATGATACTTAGTTTAAGATCATTGGTCAAGTGTGACAGGATAGAAAGGGATTATTTCAAAAAAGCTACTATTTAGTAATAATGCGATTTGAAGTCATGAGCAATATTTTTATATTGTAGACAGCAGATGACTTGCGAGAGGCAGAACAAGACGACATGCCGTGTACTTTTTTCGTTGCGAAAGAGGTAAACCATGAACATATATAAGGAGTGTGTCTGCAGTTGATGATACAATATCCTGACGTAAATGGCTTCCAATTGCTGCGTAGATGCTACCGTAACATACCATACATGAGTAATTGTTTTCGTTTTGAAGTCCAAACACTCATTTTGGTTGGCAACTACTTATTGGACTATCTGAAATAGGTTTCCCCTAATGAGCTACATTGACTTCTCAAAAACATAAATCTCTAAAATATAAGTTAACCTCACCGCCAGGTAACAGATTAACCTTGAGTGTAAAGTACGTACACTAGAGCATAAAGCTGGAGATCCCGAGTTCGATCCAAGGAATCGTCTCTTAATTTCATTTAATATAACATGATTAACATTGACTTCTACATATCGGTGATCTCTGAAAACCCGGATTTATTACGTACGAGCGGGTCGGAGCTATAACGATTTCGTCATCTTACCCTACTTCTCCTAACTCAGAGACTGAAACAATCTGGAACTTGAGGCATCTTCTTACTGGGATTTGAACCCAGCCTTCCAGCAAGCAGCTCAACGTCTTACAGTATTCTATTAGATCGAAAATTCAATTAAGTTTTACTAAAAATCTTTGCTTAAAATTTTGTCTCTATCCGAGAAAATCACGCCAATAAAAATTTGATTACTCCAGGCGTCTAAAAACTACGAACCGCAGGACAGGTTCGCCCCGCCAAAGGGTTTTTGTGCGAATGAACTCTTAAAATCTATTCCGTTGACAGTTGTGAAGAATCAAAGTTCTTCGCAAAAATACTAAGGTCGTCTTTTACAACATCTGTCGGCAACTTATTGAGCGGATAAGAAACTGAGAGTTCTCTAACAGGCAGATCTTGCGTCTTACCATCGTATCACCTCGCTTATCCATCGGCTAAGGCGACTCGCTGTAACAAAACCATACGGAGTTGCCATTTTTGCCAGAAATAACAATGAAGATGAGAACGAAGGGGGCAATGACACGCAAAATATCCCAAACGTGTAATTGGTGAGGAACGGACTGAAAATGCACGAAACTCGAAGGAAACGTTAAGAAAAGGACGATTTCCAAAACCGCTATCAATACATCAAACACTACAATCAAATTTTTTTTCATCTAAATTGTATACCTCGTGTGAAAAAATTGTTCCACGGGATAGGCCGGTTGAGAGGGGTTCAACTGTATTTGGTTTTAAAGATATCTATTTTGATAATTAACATTTCACTTGGCAAAAACATCGCCAAAGTTAGTTGCATGTATCAACTAATGTTGAAAATATACATATCTGTTGAGCTAATAAATGTTGCAATAGGGTGTAAGTGTTAGTTTCTTAGTAATAAACGTAGCTGGTCCACCTAACTCCTAAGGTTTTTCAGTTTAGCCCTCAAGTTAAAGAGTCGTACTTAAAAAAAAATAACCCTTCTAAAGTTTTCTGTTTGGATGTGTAACTTTTCGAGAACGACTGATTTGATTAACATTTTACTCTCTGATATACTTAGTGTATAGAAGTATGCAATCGTTAGAAAAATTAGATCGCGAGATTATGACAGATACACGTTTTTGGGGGTCCTCCTTAATTCGGAAAAAGTAATTTTTAGAATACTGTTCCGTCCATTCTTTTGCCTGTGTGCAGCAAATCGTAGTGAACAGATTTGTCAACTTCATTTATATTTCGTAACTAGTGTGGAATCTGCATGTGTCGATGTACGTGCTCTAGAATTAAAGGTTAGTTCATATAAAGCTGCGAGAACACTTCGGAAGATTTCTAAAAAAAAATCGGATCTCATTAAAAAAAAATTACTATAAAGAAAGTGTAATTGATATGTATTACATTCGTATAAGTAACATTTCGGTTGAAAGTTTGGTATGGACGTTGCCAAGTAATAACTCTGCGCTGGACCACCATATTAGTTGACAGTATCGATTTTAGGTAAGTAATTGACAATGCAGTATGTGTACAAAATTATAGAACATTGAGTAAATGATATAATAATTATGTTTGTTCTGATATTGTTTCTAACATCAAAGTACTTGCATTTTGACTTTTTTTTTCTTTTTTGAAATCTGTCTCTCTACGTGATATCTTTATGAATATTTTAGAATTTGATGACTTTTAGATTTGGAAACAACTTGTCACAGTTTCTTTGATAATACATATCACCTGTTACACTTCTGCTGGCGAATTATTAAATTTTTTGCCCTAATAATTATTTGTTTAATTAATATTTGTTTTATTAAAAAAATTAAATTTAAAATATTCGTGAAAGGTAAGTTATAATAAAAAATATTAATTCCGTTTTACGCACTATAATGAAGAATTTCAATAGTTTATAAGAATGTATGTTATATGGATTTGCTCCATTTGCTAGTAAATATGATCGAGCCTAAAATTATTATAGATAAAGCAATAATAAATTATATCAGTCAAATAATCTTTTAATTCTTAATTTTTTTTAGAAGAATGCATTTATCGTTAGGATTTACCAGGACAAGAGGATGTGTTACCAAACAAATAAACACGAATGCCATTAGTTAATGCAGTACTTAATATTTATTCAGAGCTCATTACAGATTAATATGATTAAATTGACACTCTTAGAAGTACTCTCTTCCCAAAGACCAAAGAATCAGTTCAAATGAACGAAAGCTTCATTTTAAGTCATCTCACGGCTAGTGACCATGACATTTAGCCATTTTTGGACAGGGGGCTCGGATGCATGTTACCTGCACTGTTGTGCAGATTTCTCCAGGAGGACATTTGTATCCCATGCAAGGATCGGTGCAGTATCCTCTAGCTGCAAAATAATAATAATAATAAAATAATAATAATAATAAAATAATAATAATAATAAAATAATAATAATAATGTTAAACTATTGTTAGTAATTATTGTCGATGAAATTATTGGTCAAATGTAGCTAAGAAAAAGCAGATGTATAGGAACATGGCTACAGAAGTGAGTCAAATATGTGGAGTAATGACAGGTGTAATCCCCATCATCATAAGTGGGCTAGGTTCTGTCTTGGGAGAGTTGAAGAAAGAACTTGGAAAACTCCCATGTTAGATTAAAGACTGGAAACTACAAGAAATTTCCCTGTGAGGTACAACCCTTATCCTGCTCAATGATTTGTTCCTGAGGAAGCTGGTTGCAACATTGAACAATGTTGTACTCACCAAAGAATGACACCATCTTAGAGAAATAGGTAAAATTATAATAAATATATGGAAGTTAAGCAAGATTGAATGTATTCCCATAGTGATATCTGTCAAAGGCATTTTATCGAAGTGTTTTAAGAAGAGTTTGGAAGACTTAGGAATAAAGCAGATTATCATAAAGGTTGCACAAATGCTGTCCCCCTGCAGACTTGTCACGTTGACCGAAATTTTTGTATTAATTAATAAATCATAGAGGCCAGGACGAATTTCCTTTCTGTATCGATAAAACTCAATCCCCATACCATCTATGGGGTGGGTAAATATTTCCAGTTTCTACTGAAAAATAATCAATAGTAGTAACAACAATAATAATAATAATATTAATGATATTAATTTGTTGGCTATTTGCCGTAAGAACATAGTTTATCAATATCTATATAACCGGATCTGTTATGTTATCAAAATTAAACTTTTTATTTCAACCGTTTGCTTCACAACTTAAGAAATGTCATAGTTGGCAATGATCTACATAGCGCAAAAATTTGTTAAATTTTATAGTTAATTCAGTGTTCTATTCTCGTAGTAAATATTGCAACAATCAAAATAAAAATTGTATGTGTAGCCGATACGGTTCAGTTGTGTTGACTGTGTCAGTATTGGCTCTCATGCCATCTTTGCAGTGTATCTTTTTTATGAATAATATTTTGTCGTTATTTAGTTTTGAAAGAGAGTGCACTGCAGGTGTTCTCTCTATTTTACATCGTTTGATTATTTCCTATATCATCCGCTTTTACTATTGTCCGGATTAGTGTCCCAGTGATTTAGGATAAATGAATTTCTTCTGTACATTGATCGCTTAAATGTATTTAATTATATGGTTTGATTTACAACGATACAATGAATATAAATACGCGACGTTTCCGAAGCAGTTTTTTAGGAGCACAACCAATCTGTTTCACCCTACATGTATTTTGGAGTGAACTAATAATAATAATTGAGTTACCGTACAGAATTGAGTAATACATTCGTTGTGTTACTGTTCAGAAGTTTTTGGACCGAATCATTTTTTAAAGAAAGATTGACTCGCACCCCTATAGATTCGTCAATCATAAAAAATATATAAATTCTTTGTATATTAATACTAATGCATGATAGTTTTTTCCCCCAAATATATCTATAATAATATTTTGCACTGTTAATATATTGCCAATTGTCTGTAACTTATCCTAACCCGGTTCCCCCCTTTGTTTTCCGTCGGGTTCAGTGATACAATCCTTGGCGTACTTCCGGTGACTTAAGTACCTATTTATTCTTCTTCTTTATCATTATCTTTTCTTTATCATCTTCTTCATCATCATCTTCCTCTACCTCCTCTTCCTTTTCCTCTTCTTCATATGGGCGTGGTTTTTCTGACGATATATTATTTACTTGTAATTTTATTTCACTGCTCTGAAGATTCTATGCTTTATAGATAATACATAGAATGGATTTGTTTCCAGTTGAAGAAGACTTCCACTCTGTTCGAAAGCCTACCACCCACTTAGTAGCGGCGACAGGAAGGGAAAGACTTTTTTAAAGAAAAAATAAATATTTCATTTTAACCGTCTAAAACTGGAATTTATACAAAAGTAATTGCACCTTCCTTGATGTGGTAATCACCTACTGTCTTTCCTTTGAGGTATTTCCTTATTTAAATCATACGTAGTGGNAAATTATCAATATTCCCCCACACACAAGTATCACAAAGTCGAATAGTATACGACATCAATTCAGTAGCGTGGTAGTTCTCTAAAATTTGGTAGCTTTTCAGAGGGCAGCTAGACTATAGAAAAGAGCAAGTATAAATCTCAGTGACGTAATATTAATGATTTAACGTAATGTTGGAAATAATTCAAACATAGTCACATTACATTATTTATTTGCATTAGAATACGTCCAGGTGCATATATATATATATATATATATATATATATATATATATATATATATATATATATATATATA
>NNCF01132744.1:27946-41247 GCA_002313205.1 Laupala kohalensis
AGACCTTCTTATGGAGACTGTACATAGGAATGTTCCTACCGATATTGTGTTATGGCGGAGCGGTATGGTATGAGAGGGGTATATGAGTTCATAATGAGTTATTGGTGTGGAATGTTTCAGAGCGTGTCGACAATGGCACTTTAGGTTTTGTTGGGTGCATAACCAATCGACCTAGAGGATCACCAGCATGTGCTAAGGTGAAGCAGGGTGAAAGAGTAAATATCGATGGTGCAGAAATATCAGTGGAACAAAATGGATGGAAGCAAAGAATAGGAAAGAGATTAGAAAAGACTTGGACTGTCAGGTGGGAGAAGACACAAATCGGACCGCGAAACATATAATTTTATGAAAGATGTAACATTCGTCAGAAACAATAGAACGTGGTTTCGATCGTCGCATGTGACATATGAAATAATAACGAGGAATGGTAATTTTAATAACTACTGGGTGCGAAGTAATCTAAGAGGGAATAAGCAATGTATGCGTCGCGGAGGAATAGACACTGTTCATCATGTACTACACGAGTGGGCGCTAACAGATGACGAAACAGCAGAATGGTGTAGTCGATTGGAGAGAAGAGGAATATATGGATTCAATGGATAAGAATATAATTGAAATGAGGAAGCGTTACAATAATTTCAGGAGTAAGTTCATCTCGTGATAACGATCAGGGAGGCACTAGATATTTAGTAAGACGTCCTGGTACTGTCTCGTGTTAAGGGATGGGAACGCAACGACAGCGGTTAAAGATAGGACGGCGTAAGCCAAATGCAAAGGTGATTCTGAAACAACAGGATGCGGAAATAATATTAGACAAGACGATACCCGGAGGAGAGAGGAATTTAGTACATCAGGATTTACGACATAACCAGAAGGAAAATATACAACATCGATTTTGAGACAGATAGTATAACATGCAAAGAAAACAACAAAAATTACTTTATATATACATATATAGTATTTAGTGTAATTTATTGTGTAATATAACATTGTGTATTAAAACCCTAAGTAGCGATCTGACGGCCGAAGTACTGGGGGAGACAACAAATAAAATGAATTGTTAACTTCTGTATGGACTCACTTTGTTAATGTCTGAAATACTTACATTCAATGCATTCGTTACTTGCGCAACAATTAGAGCAGCATTCGGAATTATTCCCGCACTGAAACAAAGGAAGTATTAATTCAAATATTTTTCTTAGTAGCTCTATTAAGAAAGAATGTGAGTAGTATTTTTCCTGGGGGTTGACGTAATGGTGTACTCACATCCTCATGAGGTCCGGGGAAGAATTGTATTGGGAGGCCTCTCACACTACAGCGTATGGAGACCCACGTACACAATTGAGTTTCTTTGCTCACTAGTACATATCCAACGCTCGGATGAATTTAAAGAAATTGAAATTTGAGTTTTTTTATTTAATATGGTCAACTTTTATTTATTTTACAACTATAAAATGTTCCAGATCATATTTATTTTTAAATTACGCCCCACGGTGGCTGAGGTGTTAGCGTTTTTGCTCACCACCAAGTCATCCCGGGTTCAATTGCCGGAGGGACCAGAAAAAAGTTTAACTTTCCCTATTTTTGTCCTAGTTTATATGGCTGTGATTACTGAAAAGCGTACGCTACTTCTTCTTTCCACCTCCTACTGCTCCTAGTGTCATTAACTTTAACTACTTCTACTAATGGACCAATGGAGCACTCTCAATTACGTCATCTCCCACAACTTCACTATAAACTTGAGGGGAAATTGAGCGCTTCACTTGAAAGCAAGACCTACTCAATAGGAGTAATTACTCCTAGTGATTTTGTCTTAATCCAATCGGCTCCCGCGTATTTCCCCTCACATCGTTTAGTTCGTCAGTCCCATACAGAAGGCAGTGATTCGTAAAGAAGGTCATTTAAGATACCCTATTGTTGGTAAATCTAGTTAAGTGACCTGGCTACTAGGAATAGCCTGACCAACCTTCTCCTTCCTATCGCCCCATGTAAGCTCAGTATCACGCTACAATTCCCATTTATAAATACTACAATAGAATTGAATGTTTAAATTTACGAGTTTAAATGATATATGGTGGGCCATTTGCATGATGAGTCCTGGGGCGNTATGCTTCTGGGTTGACGGCGCTGGAAGAACGAGACTGGATCTTCCTTTCAACCACTCGGTGGCACGAGTTATTATTATCATCTTTATCCAACTTTCTTTGCTCACGGGCCATTTTCTACACACTTCGTTAGATCGGGTCGACACGGAATGGCTTTTTGCAAAATGTTGCCCGACAAATGAAACTAATGGGTCATATTTATTTGTTTTTTAAAGCTATAGGTTGAATCTCGTTACCAAATATATATAATTTGCAACTGGAAAAAACCAGTGCATTTTTACATTTTTCAAAAGTCTTTTTAATATTTAGAATTATAATAAAATGTTCTCATATTTTTATGTACAACGGGATAAGTCCGATCACAATTTTCTATTTTCTCTGACGGGACATGCCACGTCAAATATTAATTCTCACAGCACAGATCCATGACACAACGTTGTGTCAACTTAGATGTAATATTGGTTCTAAACTGATTGTCTTGATATATTTATACTTAAAGGGCAGTAATTGTTATATACAATCAATTTTTAATGTAATACTTTATTAGTATGCATTAATACTACGCCATCGTTTAGATGCTAGTTTAGCATTATCTTCAGAGCCGCTGCTGTATTTTTTGAAATATTCCAAATATCCAAAAATTATTATCCATAAATTTTTCCTTTTAAAACCATTAACAAGATCACTTGTTGTAAGAATAAAATAGTGGAGCAAGTTCACCATTGTATCCTATGTTTTGCTTTCATTCAAACCACAAATTATTTTTTTATTGTTATCATGCCTCTATGAAGGAAGACTAGACTATGCTGAACTTGCTTCACTAATTTATTTTTACAGCAAGTGATGTTTTTAATGCTTTTACATGAAAAATTCTATGGGTAATAATTTTTGGATAATTTTAACAATAAAAAAAATAGATCTGCGGCCCTGAAGATGATGCCAAACTAGCATCGAAACGTTGGCCGTCTATTAGTGAATATTAATAAAGTATTACATTAAAAATTGATTTTCTATAACAATATACGCGTTATTATTGTGCTACAACGTCGCGTTCCCCAACGTTTGATGTAAAATATATAATAGATATCGGGACGCAAAAAAAAGTTTTTGGGGCCGCCAGTAGAAAGTGCTGATCTTAATTGACTAAAATGTTAATAAGAAATAAATTTATTGTCAAAAAACAGTACAAACTGCGTATGACCACGTGGAGGACAATAAACTAATTTACTCTCCGGAAGCAAGCAATGGACAATCCCATCAATTCCGATCAAGGGCCCTAAGGCAGAGGCGGATTCAAAAAATTCAGCAAAAGTTCCTAGATAAGATAAAAAGTTGGCTGCGAGTTATAATACTAATAGAATGTCAATATGTTTGTAATTTTAAGCAAAAAATTTACATGTACAAATTATTACCGAACTATAGATTATTCTGAGTATAGTGTTTAAAAATCATAAGAATTGAAATAACATTACATTCATGATTTATTATTACAATAAACATGCCCTTAGACAAAGCCTAGAGAACCTGTATAAGAAATCCGCCTCTACCCGAAGGAAAATAGGATCAAATCCCGGACCAGGATGGGGCTACAGGATTAATGTACACAACCGTGCCTTTACCTCTCTTAAACATGTTAGGAAACACCCCTTCCGATAAAGAACTATTAAAAATATTTATAAGTGGATGTAATATAGAGTGGGACGACAATTTAACAATAAACTCGTGTATATCATCTATGCCTGCTGAAAATTTGTTTTTTAATGAGCTGATGATTCTCATGACTTCACTGGCGTTGATTTGGGTATATTGAGTTTGTTATTTTACCTACTTCTGAGAGGTAAGAATTAAACAAATTTGCGATGTCCTGAGGATTTGATACGATTTGTCATCGTTTAGTAGAGAAATAATTTCTTCGCGATTTTCAGAAGTTGACGAGTAATTTTTAACAATAATCCGCGTGGCTTTCATCCGGTTGTTCGATTTTAGTATATGCCTGTCGTTTTCCATTACTTTAGCTGCATAGACTACTTTTCGAAGAATAGTCTTATATTTACGAAAATAATCATGGAATACGGGTGGTTGGTTATAGAGTTTTGAAAGATAATATATACGGCGTTTGTTTTTTGAAGAAATTCTTATCCCTTGGATGATCCATCTATTGTATTTCTTTGTGTTAATTAACTTGCGTTTTATGGGAAAGCTAGAGTTGTAATGTTTTAGGAATATTGAGATAAATACATTGAATTTGTTGTCGGTGATTTGGCAATTGTAAACATCTTTCCATGTTTCTTCACGCAAATAATTTATAAATATGGATTGATTTGTGTCATTAAACTCTCTTGAAAATTTGTAAAGGATTTTAAGTGGCTTTAGTTTATTATTAATAGTCGATACTTGAGCAAGGTGATCGCTGTATTCGGCAATAAACACTTCAGAGAGATACGAGATTCCATTGTTGATGATAATTTGATCTTGCAATGTTTGAAATGAACAGGAGAGGCGAGTGGGGTCCTTTATCGTAGTAATATGAAGGAATCGATAAGATTCTTGAATCGATCAATTGGTGAAAGTGGAGAGTCGGATGTACTCAGGAAATCGATGTTGAAATCACCACATATAATGATAGATTTAGTAGATTTAGGTGTTATACGTTTTAAAACAATTTCGAAGTTCCTAAAAAATATGTCAAGATCTGATTGAGGAGGTCTATAAATACACAAAACAACAATACCGGTGTCGGTCAGATTAACTGCAGAAAATTCGAACACACTATCTACGCAGAAGTTCTCGTAGCCTGTCAGTGGAGAAGATAAAATATCATTACGAACGTAGATACACGTACCTCCGTGGGGATTTTTGCCTTTAAAATTTTGCCGACAGTAAGAACTTGCTAAATAATAATTAGAAATAGCAGTATCGTTGATGTTGTTAGTTGAAAGCCAATGCTCTGTGAGGCATAGCAAATCGAATCGATTTTCGTGTACCAGAATTTCAATGTCTGTCAATTTGTTTGAAAGGGATTGGACATTATGATGAAATATAATTATTTTATTTTCGCAAAGAGTTTGTGACTCACGAGAAATTGAATCGACGTTAGATTGAGGAGGGGAATTTGAATTTGGCACAGCTTCTAGTTCCGGATCAAGCCCGCACACAGCACCTGAACGCGATTGTCACCTTCGAGTACCACATCGTATTCCTGAGCGCAAGTTGTAACTGTGTATGGGGGCGACAGGAGGAANATGTGGATGGAGGAATAAATGAGGTAGCAGTAGGTGAAAGAACGGGACAGGAGAAGAAATGGGTGTGGAGATAGGATGAGGAGATGGTGATGAGGTGGATGATGTGAGGTCAGATGTGAAGCTAGGAGAGAACCGAAGTGATGTTTAATGGTGCAACAATTGGGCGGGGTTTTAATAAGTAAATAAACGAACCGACAATTAAAATGACAGAAATAATAATTTAGAACGACAACCGCAGATAAATTAATTCGACAATAACTAAGGCAATATTATGTTAGAGTGTAATGAAGAACTACAAAAAGAATCAAGAAAACAAATGGTAAAATATTGGAATAATTCTATTTACGACGACGAAACTTGTGCAGTGCAACAATAGAGTACGTTATTTGTAAGTTAATAATGATGTAATAGTATACGCACCAGAAAATCTAAATACCTTAAAATAATTAATTTTAATGCACCAAGATGTTAAATTTATGATTCCGTTTGTACTTACGTAAACTTTTTCACACCTTTGAATGATGCACTTTATTGAAAACAGGATGAAATTATATTCGGTCCGTTGGGTTTGAAAACCTTAGCAAATGTTATTAGCGTTTTTTCACTTAACACTCACTCAGAACAAAGAATTTTACACCACAATGAAAGTTAGGATCTAAATACATCTACTGAATCACAAAAACTCGAAAAAACAAAATAATTAGAAAGATTAAGCTGAAAAATAGAGAGCTCATTCACGACCGCAGCTAACGCCAGGAGCAGGCTAGCCAATACTTTTTTACATTGTTTTTTTTTCGATGACTATGAAAATTGTAGAAACGAAAGGTAAAGGTTGGGAGTACTATTTGACTGAAATAGGAAATACAGGGTTTGCACGTCTAGAAAGGTTGGAAGTCTCCGTTATAGAGCATTCTCTATACCTCCGCATGTACACCAAGAAATGGAAATGAATTTTTGTGTGCGCGTTGTTAAAAGTGCTCCAGTTAAATATATCGAAAAGTTTATCGGCTAAAAATACCTAAAGTTCCTTATTTTGCAAGTACTTACTTTTTGTGATATCCCATTAGGTTTACAGTCACCAAGAACTTGAACAGTCATCAACGTTGCCAAAAGCACAAGCACCATAAAGTATTTCATGTTGAAGAGTGCAAAGCTGGCAAAGCTATAGTTCACAATGTTTCCTTGCGTAACGTGGAGCCTCTGACGCTCTCTATGCTATCTACCTCAACTGTGTCCAGGAACTGGTTTTGCGATCGAGGAAGATATGAAGGTTACTAAAGGAAAAATGAGATACGATGTCTGTGATTATTACCAAAAAAATTCTGGACTTCCCCTTTCTATCTTCCTGTTAGCTGTCAAGGTATTATAACCGAGTTGACCGGAGTCAAGTTGTCAATTACTCATGAACCTTGGAAATACTCACCAACGAAATTCTAATCAATTAATAATTCGCTCTGCTGATTTTTACTATTGGACGATGACTGTTACTTTGTGAATTTAGAACATGATAATAAATTTAGATTTTCGATTTGATTTTATCTTTCACGAAGATCACATTGTCTTCAGTCACGTGATGCGACTGCAATTTTTGTTAGAACTATATTCGTCGCAGTTTTTGGTGAATTATTTATGTAAAGGTATAAAAATCTTCACGTCATTGTGTTCCTATTTCCATTTGATAGGGTTAGTCGTTACTTTTCGCTATGTTAAGCCGACACTGTTTTCACGATATCAAAAATGCATAAGTCAGCTAAAGTTTGTCCATATAAACTGAAAGTAATATGAAGTCAAATAATTCAAAATCGCTGTAAGGATATAAAAATTCATTGCCACTGGACAAGGAATGGTTGAAACTTTCGTTTGAAACATTCTGGGAAGTATTTTAGCCTGATCGCTGTGACGGATATATCTTAACACAGTTCCATGAAGGAAGGTTCAGTTGCCCGTCGTTGGGAGTGAAGTTTAAATCATTGCCTTTTTTCGGATGTTTTTGGCTTAAGTTTTTATTTTCATTTATATCTTAGTAAAGTTGCAAACTGCGTGTGACCTTGCGAAGGGCAATAAACTCTCCGGAAGCAAGTGAGGGACCATCCACGCAATTGCTATCAAGGACGCAAAGGCAGTGCGGACTTACAAAAATGTTGTTTAACAAATACGTGCTGGTATCCATAAATGCTTTAAAAGTCGAAATGAATAATAACAAAAAAGAAACAGAAAAGACGTCCTACTTATGTGTAAATTTTCCTTTGTCCTAAAGAAAACCCGGCCCAAGTTTTTTTCCCTTAGTATCAGAATATCACCGCATTGCTGTGTGAATTTAGTCATTTTGGTACATTAATTCTTATATAACGGAACGATATAGTCGAGGATTAGTCATCAAAAAGAGATTCAAAAACAAAAAATAAACATTTTTGTCTTCGACCTACACTAGGAAGGTTGTAGAGATGTAGTGGGATGTATTTAGAGGTTATGGCTGGTGGTAATTGATGATGGTGTGGTTCCATATCATACAGCCCTAATGAAGGCAAAATAGACTCTTGCTGAGGGAAGGTGGTCTATTGTAATAATTAATTTCTAATTTAGAGTCATCAAAATAGTTACGATTTATAAATAATATTTTCTGAATAAACTAAAGTTTGATAATAAGCTGGGTAGATGAAGTTTACGAATTAATATCTGTTGAAATTGAAGGTTATTCATGTAAAACTCTAGAAATTACAGGAATATATAGAACTCCAAGTTATGGTATGCGCGTGTTAAAAAAATTAGTTAATAAAATGGGTCTAAATTCAAATATAACCAGAAATACTGTTGACTGGGAGGGAGATAGCTTTAGCAATGCGCAATCATTAGTGAACAATCTTCTTTGGAATTGTGGCTACTGTCAGGTAGTGAAGCAACCGACCAGAGGGCACGCAATTCTCGACGTTTTCCTCGTACGACCGGAGGTTAAGCTTATCTCTTGCGACACTGTGGACGGTTTAAGTGTCCACCGCGCGGTTATCTTAGAAGTCCGCTGGGCTCCTTCTCAAATTTCTAGACCACAGGAAAGAATAGTTTATCAATATAATAAAACAAATGTGCTAGATTTCCAGTCTTTTCTACGTCAAAATTACGCCAGTGGGGCCGGCACGGGAAGCTCCATGGAAGGAATTTGGTTAAACTTTAAGAATATAATATTTAAGAGCATTAAAAAATTTGTTCCCCATTAAAAATTAAAAAACAATCCCGATCCTGAATACTATAATAGTTACATTAGACGTTTGAAAGTCAAAGTAAGATAATCGTATAAAAATCGAAAGAAAAGACTGAGTACCAAGATAATTACAAATTTCTCTTTAAACAGTTATTAATAGAATAGAAAAATGCTCAGGAGAATTTTCTATATAAAATTTTCCAGAAAAAAGACAACTAATCACAATTTTATAAGAAAAGACGAAAATGGAATAAAGTATACCCGTTATTAAAAACAACAGTGTAATCTACGCAGAATCTCAGGATTAGGGCAATGTTTTTAATTCATATTACTCGTCGGTCTTTGGCATTTCCTCTATTAACGACAGTTGAAACTTGACAAATAACTCCCATGTAAATACTTGTTCTTAATACTAGAATGCTGCGACAGCGAATTTCTAAGATAAAGAATAAAAAATCAATCGGTCACGACCAAATTCAAGGGGATTAACTTAAACTCGGTGGAGAAACCATGATTCCGTACCTAGCCAGGTTTTTTTATATTATATTAAATAATTCTTCATTACCACGGGAATGGAAAAAGGCTATTGTGGTATATACCAATTCACAAAGGAGGTGATCGCTCTTTAGTTAGTATTTATCGACCAATTAGCATAACCTCCGTAGTATGTGAACATATTATTGCAGATTATTTGATGAATACTTGAGAAAAAAATAATTTTCTGCATCCTGCCCAACATGGTTATAGATCCGGGTACTCATGTGAGAGCCAACTTATTTCCGTTTGCCAGGACTTGGCTCAGTCACTTGACGAGGGAGGGAGAACTGATGCAATAGTTATTGATTTATCAAAAGCGTTTGATTTAGTACCACATGACCGTCTTCTTGCAAAAATTGCGAAGTCATAAATTGATCCGCATGTTGTCAAATGGATGTGTGAATTTCTCCGGGATCGCTCACAACAAGTTAGAATAGATGGGTGCTCCTCTAAAGAAAGCGCGGTGACATCGGGAGTACCACTGGGAAGCGTTTTGGGTCCACTTCTCTTCCTTGCATATATTAACGATATATCAGACCACATTATTTCGATAGTGCGTTTATTTGCAGATGAATGTATTATATATCGGAATATTAAAGAAGACAGAGATCGAAATATGTTACGGAGTGATCTAATTGTGGAAATTGGCTGAGACGAATAAAATGAAAATAGACCCTCCATAAAGTAAATCTTTATGTTTTTCAAGATCAAAAATAAAACCTGCTCCGAACTATTCATTAAACCATCAGATTATTCCTGAAGTTTCATGCTATAAATACTTAGGTGTTATAATTTATCGTGACTTAAATTGGACAGAACATGTTGAATACACAACGCAGAAAGCTTGGAGAGTTCTGAACCTTGTAAGACGCGTACTTAGAAAAGAGAACTCGAAATCTAAATGCTTGGCATACACTTCATTCGCCCTACACTGGAGTACGGAGCCGCTTGCTGGGATCCGTATAGGGAGTGTCAGTTCAATGAATTAGATCGGATACAAAGAAAGGCCGCTAATTTTGTTAGGGACAACGCACGTAATATTAATTTAGAGTGAGGCACACTTTCCAATCGAAGAAAGTTCGCGCTTTGGTCTTTGTGCTTTCTTTGAACCCTACATGGGAGAACCTGCATGGAAATCAGTGAACGCTAGGCAACACAAACCGAATTACATTAGTCGCGGCGACCACAAGCATAAATAAAATGTAGGAATCAGAAAACGGATATTGCTAAATATTCCTTTGTGAATAGAACCATTGTAGACTGGAATAACTTACCTGCTGCAACACTTTCGAACTTACCAAAAAGAATAAAATGTTTCCGCAACCGACTTCTTGCTTCGTTGAAATAAGAACACATGTGAAGTGCTGTGAAGTAATGTGGAGGTGATTGGAGTCTAAGGGTACAGAAAATGCTCAGAGTGAATAGTAATAGTGAAGTGAAGTTGACAAGATTGTTCTCAGCAACTCTGTTTTGATTGTATTTTCTATAGTTATTAATTTCTTTTATTTATGTTATAGCGATTACTTTTACGCTAAGTGTATACGAGGAGCAATGACACATGTGTGTATATTGAGCGTGTTTGTACATATGAGTGTGTTTCTGTATCCGTTTGTAAGCGAAAATGTGTTTGGTGTATGTATGTGAATATACGCATATATGAGCCTCATGTAGATAATTAATTTCTTAAATCTAATTTCTTTCTCGTTGTAACCATGTGTACTAATTTTCTAAGAATTTTATTCCGTTTGTGTGTGTATTTTATAGATATTTTTATAGATATTGATGATTTGTTTTTTAACTTCGTGTTATTTTATTATGTATTCTTTTCTATCTGCCACCGAGCATTGCTCACTAACAGGCTAATAATTATTGTTATTATTTTTATTATTAACACGTAATTGTGAAATAATTTTTTTGTGTTTTATGAAATACAAATGTGTTGTTATTCTGTTAATACGCTTACCGAACTATTTTTATTGTTAGGAGTATAGTGCTGAATGTTAAATCCGCCTCTCTCTTAAGGCTCTTAATCGGAATTGATGGGATGGTCCCTTGCTTGCTTCCGGAGAGGAAATTAGTTTGTCTTCCACGTCCTCGAAAGCAGTTTGTAAGTTTTGCTTTTGTGATAATAATTTTATTTAATTATTGTATTAGTCTTATTAATAAAAATAAAGGAATATTTGAAAGAGAAGTTTTCGTTTTGTTCAATAAATGAGCAAGGTTAATGACCTCTATGTTTAGTATTTTACATTTCATTTGAGTAATAGAGTCTGAATAACAATATTTTTGTTGAGTTGTATCCTCTCAATGGCGTGAAAGGTGTAACATCTGTTTAAATAACATTATTACTATTTGACATAAATGTTTTACTTATATTGTATTATTAAAAATTAATCATTTATTTTAAATTGTTATCCATATTTTTGTATAAATGCTTAAGGCGAAAATGTTTATCTGTTTGCAACCTGATCACGACCAAACCACTGAACCGATCGTGATGAAATTTGGCAAGGAAATAATTTATATATCCAGGATGAACATAAGCTGACTTCTATTTTTAAATGCGAGAAAAGAAAGAAAATTATTTTGACCATAAATGTCAATGAAATCGGGAAAAAGCGGTATATTTACTTACGTCGCTTAAATGGTTAGAGATAGGTGTCAGCTATGAATGACAGTAATGTTCGCCTCAAGACTTCTACAAAAAAGTCAGTGACAGCGTACGTTTATGTACGAAGGTTTACCTGCAATATCGAAAGAAAAAAAACATTATTAAAATAGGAATGTTAAAATACTTCAATTTAAGATTATAATTCAAGAAGAAGAAATTCTTTATAAAAGTTAATCATTTTTGTGTTGTTTTGTACATTTAACGAAGAATAAAAACATATTTAAATCGTACAATTTGGACAAATGGTTTAGATTTTAAAAGCGTTTTAATTAAATTGTGCAGCCTTGCCGCCGCCGTCGTGTTGCCTCGGAAGCTAAAATTCAACTACGCAGTTCCCGGAGAGTGGGTTCGTCGATCTTACAAGTTAAAGCAATTCGGGGCAACGCCCGGTAAACTAGTGTAAGTATTTAACGATGAAAATAACTCAAAAAGGGAAGATTCCCTGACTATATCTTATAGGAGATATTACTTCCGATGCACAGTCTCGCCGTGGTGGAGCGCACTCTATGACTGCGTTCGGGGAGCTCGGTTACAGCGCTTTCAGCACGCTAAAGCCGTTCGTTTTGCACGCTGACAGCGCTCAGATCGCTGTCGTGACGTCACAGCTGGCGCTCAGACAACGTCGTCATCAACGCATATTTCGCTCGCACTGGCGAGTGCTGGCGAGGTAGGGCGCGAGACGCTCAGAACGCCATCAGCGCTAACAGCGTCCAAATCGAACGCTTTGTAAACAGTTACCATGGCAACGCCAACAAGATGGCAACCTCCAGTGACAGTTCGCGAGAGCAACTTCTTATCTTTAAGAATAAGTTTGATAATTTCTTATGTTAGAACTTCATCTTGACACTTTTTCTTTCTTTTTTTTATATTATGAACAGGATTAATATCCCTTGACACATTTTTTAAACTCATAAACTCTTTAATGCTTCATGTAAAATCAAGATTATAAACTTACATTAATTTATATGTAAATAAATAAATCGTTCAGCCACATTCTTATTTTTTTTTCTTTAGAATGATTTTGAAAAAAATATAACCTCTATTTGAACAAGGAGGATAATTAATCTCCAGCTCTTTTTATACATCAGGACAGTCAATTACATTATTCAACATTACGAAAAAAATTAAATCAGATCAATCTTGCAGAAAGTAAATCATTAATGTTTAAATATTCAACTAACTCACAATTGTCATGAATTAATTCATTACTTTGCCAATTGTGTATGCAGCATATCAGACAAGTTAATGATTGATTCTGTATTTTTCAATTAATCAATGTGGAAGTTCAAAGGTGACGACTTTATCCAAACCTGCTACCTGATATTTATCTTCTCACATACCTGCTAGTAAATGTAAGAGTTTCTTTTATATTTCCAAGTGAACCCGACTATGTTTTCCCCTTTCGTTCCAAAACGTAATGTTATAGTGGATGATGTTTATTTAAACATTCTAGGTCTCAGTAATAGTACATGCTTCTTTATTTAGGGAATTCGATGGTTTATAAGTGTCTGCTAGCTATGTGAAGTTATAGCTCACCTCTTCTATGATGG